>BQNB010119115.1:0-20870 GCA_026074375.1 Tanacetum coccineum
CTTGAAGGAAATGGAATCGATGCTTTTTGGTTAGGCCTTGAAGCACTAACTGGAGCATTTATGGGCTCAGAGATTGATTCATGATGGTCAACAGGGACAACCAGAGGTTGGATGTCTTTGGTGCTTCCGTTATTAGTAGGAGGCATCGTATCCTTTGTGACCTCGGGTTCACGTTCTACTACTTTAGGAGAAGAAGTAGTATGAATCGTGGGTCCCTTGTAAGCTACACCACTTCAAGTGGTAATACCCTTTAAATCCTCTTTCGGGTTAGTAACAGTGTTACTAGGGAGAGTTGTTAGCCTTAATTTATTGAGTCGAACAAGGAAGTTCGGTCACTCTACGATGGAGCTTCGGTCTTTAATTAGTTAATGTTGTAATAGTATAATATCAGGAATCGGGCTCGATAGATAATCTAATATTGTATATGTTTCGGGTTTAATCCAAAGCAAAACCCGAGCCCGGGTCCTAGTTAAATATCTCGCGCGTCATTTAACGCGACGGGGTATATAAACTCTTTTCTATTTAGAAAAGAGTTAGTAGTTAAAACAAGAAATCTTTTCCTTTTCCAAAATTCTCTCATCTCTCTCTCTCTCTTCTTTCTCTCTCTAAAACAACTCACCTCCTTTCTCTTTTCTAGATCAAATTCGTGGATTATATATATGTTATGAAGTGATTACGGGATCCTACACCCTAATATTCCTTTTCTTGCTTCAACACTTGTAAATGCTTAACAAATCCTTGTAAACACTTTAGGTTACCTTAGATATCATGTAGGAATGTATGTGAATGTTGTAAATAAATTTTTTTATGGATTTGGTATGACTTTGGTGTTGGTCGTGGGTTCAAGCAAAAGAAAGAGAGAAAGAGTATGCTTTTCACCTTGAAAATGAGACGTGCGTGTATACTTGTACTAGCTAAGTCCTTATATATCATCTTGACTAGTCAAAAGTGGTCATGGAAGTCCTAAGACAAGATGAGTAAATCAAGGAAGTCTTTGGTCAATTTAGAAGAAAGTCTTTAAGGTTTAATGAGTTAGGAATTGTACAATATCAAGTTGGAAGAAAATGAGATATTTTCTTTGATCTTTTATCTCAAATCCGGCCATAGGTAGTTATATATGATCAAAATTTGCAAATTTTGGGTATTGGGTATAATCGTGAGTATTTGTTGAAGTGCAGAAAAGTTTTGGTGGTTCCGGGAATGCCTAAACGTATTTTATCGTGAAACGTAAACACTTTACGCAACCAATAAAAATAAACTGAACAAAGTTAATAATTATCTTCAAAATAATTACTTAACACTTGCTTGATGTAAACATTTAATTATTTGATGCCCGTTTACATTCAACGATAATTTTTAGCTTACGCGATTTAACTTAACGATTACGATTTAAAAGTAAACGCGTACAACACATAAAATAAATAGTGAATTTATTGACGATGTACAATGACCCTAAAACACGAGGTGTTATAATAAACAAGGATCTTAAGTAGGTAAAGTGATTGTTGTTGTGGATTGAAACCAATTAACGTTCACGGGATTTTACAAGTCTTAGATTTAAATCGAGAAAAGAATTGAATCTAAACCGTGAAATAATGATTACTTGTTGTTGAAATTGTTGTTGTTGTTGTTGAAGAACTTCAACTTTTGTTAATGATTGATGAGCTTAATGCGATGAACGAATACCACACTTTCAACTTAAAATGATTAACGGTTGATTAAAGCATAAACAAGGACTGACGGTGTAATTAAAATCCAAGTCTAGTGCTTAACGGTTGTTAATTGAAGTTGCAGGGACTAAAAATGCAATAACGATTCATTTTGGAAGGTTAAAGTCTGAATTATATGTAATAAGGACCAACGGTGCAAAGGAGTTTTAACAGGGAGGGTTATTTAGCAGCAAAGGACTAATGGTGTAATTGTAGTAAACTTCCAAGGACTGCATGTGCCAAACTCCAAAAATGTTTAATTAATAAGAAAATTTTCCCACCAATTTAATCATCTCTTTCGTTTGAATTTATAAATAGGGCACGAATGAACTTTTGATCTTTTGGACGCGTACGGTTATCGTCGGTGAAATGCGAATATACCACGTTGATCGAAAAAGGATTACGATCACAATGGTATAGGATAGATGTCCCGTAATGAACCGACACACAAAACCAAATACCCGGAAATGACTTAAAACGAGTATAGTGTGCCTTTGTTGAATTGCTAAATCGGTTTCCACACAAAAGCAGTAGATCGGTTCCAACTAGCTTCAGTAGATCGGTTTCCACACAAAAGCAATAGATCAGTTCCAACTAGCTTCAGTAGATTGGTTTCCACACAAAAGCAGTAGATCGGTTCCAACTAGCTTCAGTAGATCTGTTTCCACACAAAAGCAATAGATCGGTTCCAACTAGCTTTTGTACTGTCGTCCTTGTGTCCTTTCTTTTGTCTTCTTAAGAAACCAACAAAAGATGCATAACGTCCTTGTACCTAAAGCTTTGGATCTATGTTTCTTTGTCTCTTGTTTCAAATCGTGGATAAGACATAAACATCCCAAAATAAGCTTTAAAATAAGCTGTGAAGCCAAAGTGATAAGCTAGTTCGAGGAGAACAAATAAGCCACAAAAACGAGTAATGAATAAACTTTATAACTAAGCACGAAATAAGCTTGTAAAAGCTGTTGAGACCACAAGTAAGCCACGACAAATCCCTAACAAAAAGCTTTATGAAGAAGCTCAAAAGTACAACGAGGCTCAAATAAGCTGTAGAAGTTTTTCACAAATAAGCTTATTAACAAACAATAACGAGTAACACAACTTCAAACAAATAAGATGATGTATCTGCTTATTTTCAAAAGAGAAAAAATTGCTACTTTTTCGAGTCAAACGAAAACGCACCCTTACTGGTTGATAAAGAAGAAAAAAATATGACTCTTAATTAATAACACTTAAAACCAATATCACTTTTTGTGAGTTGTGCACAAATAATAGTATTGTGTAACTAAAAAGAAAACAAAAAAAATATGCCGAATGTAAATAAGCTCAATAAGCCAAACCATTAAGCACAGATATACCACAACGAAACCACTAGACCCAACCTTGGCTCTTGATACCACTTGTTAGATGATATCATTTCATCACCATAAACACAAAATAATATAAGATCTTAGAGAGAGAAAAAACTAGAGAGAGAAATAAAAAAGAAAAATGGTTACTTGCACTTAAGATAAAAATGAGAAGCAACACCCTCTCCACACTTGGAGAGGCCTTTATATAGTACATAGAGTGGACAAGCCTTGTGGGCTTTCTTATGGGTCTTTTAGGCCAGACCAAGCTACGAATGGGCTTTAAGCCCGAAAACTAGGCCCAATTATCTTAAAAGAGATTCCCGTAAACTACGTTTTTCTATACAAGGATCAGGATTGATAATGACCATCACTTTACTAAAAACACGGCTAACACAATGTTTTCGTCAAAGTCAATGAGAGTGGTGTCATTGCTTATTCAAATAACGCTATTTATTAGTTTGACACCAATGTTCTCCGAACACGATTCAATATTGATTTCAACATAGTCATTTACCAGTTCTGGTTTTAAGTCATTGGCAGGAATTAATTTATAAGAAGACGAATCCTTGTTATATATAAAAGTATAATCCTCGTCCTTGGAATCGGAAAATGATATGTGAAAATCAATGTCAGATTTAATTGCATTGTAAATACGTACATTTGGTTTGGAAGAAACATTCTCATTTGATGTCGATACATCATTGTAGACGATAGCTGGGAAATCTGTCTCAAAATCTATGAAAAGATCGGAATCATCACAATATACATTATCGTATGTGGCAGTCTCCCAATTAAACGTCTGATCACGCCCTTGAGCCTTATCAGCCATAAGCTGGATGTACTCTTCCATCGTGATGTTGGGGTCGTTCATTTCCTGTAATGAATTTGCTACAAAGAAAAAGGTTAAATGGACTAATATGCCGTATTCAGTAAATTGAATACGCCGTATTGATGATAGAGTCGAATACGCTGTATTTGTTTAGAAAAAATTTATACGCCGTATTGAGTATTCGACTCAGAAAGTTACAGTAGACTTGTAACAATGCACACAAACACACAATATGCAAAATATACAATGCATGAAATTAAACATACAAAAAAGCACACAAATATGCAATTTAAACTAAACTAAAACACTAATAAATAAGAATTAAACAACTTCACTTCCCGGCAGCGGCGCCAAAAACTTCATGTGTCGTCGTGTAGGTGTTATTTTTGTTATCAAGTTTTACTATTTATTTTATGCCGACTATATCTAAAAATAACACTTTAACAGGCAGTGTACCCGATCAGATGTAGCTTCATTGCTAAGTAGGGTGTCGATCACTAAGAGCGAGAGCGTTAACTCCTAATTATATCAGTAGTTTAGTTATCTACGTTAGTACTAAATTAATCTAATTTATGTTAAACCTAAGTTAAACCTAAACTAATGATAAAGAAGTTTCAGCCTGAGAGACTGGCACAGTTTTGGGTATCTAACCTAAGGTTTTGATGACAAGTAAAGCAATAAACACACACAAGAAGAAGCGGTCAAAGATACTTTATAAGAAAATATACTCATCATGAATATTATGTTATAACATAGGTTTGGTTATTAGTGCAATGATATATTATCTCGAAGCGGATATCATTCTTAAGACTTAGTGGTACTTATCCTAAGACACTAGACTCGAACATCATGTCACAGTTAATGTGCCCGCTTAAAGCATCAATCACTTAGGTCGATTAATAATTGGATCTTATTAAAACCTTTAGCCATCAGGACTTTACCCACTACTGCAGATATGGAGAGCTATCCCAAACTCTTAGCCTACGCCCACACAACACCGAAGTTGCAGTGCATTAAATATGTAGGACTAGACCCAGTTGAATGATAGTTCGCATACGAAAGCACGTAAACAAGTATAAATTGATAAGCATAAACAACAACCAACGATAATTAAGACATATTCAAGATAACAAACCTAAACATCTTTAAACCTTCATAACAAATTGGCTGATTACCTAAGGTTATCAGCCGATAGTCATTGTAAAAATACACGCGATTTGATTATATGAACGATTAATATAAGAAACCTGAAATCCAAACGCTGTTTTCGGTTTGTTGTTGCGAAGATTACAGAGTTATCCTATGATCTTGAGGCCTCTTTTTTTGACCCTTTTTTTGCTCCTTTATTCGTCTGGTTAGTCGACCTTGGATGGTTTAGGGCTTCCCACTTGCATACCTAAAACTGAATTTAGGGTATTGTAAATATAGTGTCTGGGAACGAGTTGGATCGCAGATTGAATGCAGTCAATACGGCGTATAAGAAATTCCTTGGATAACGGACCAAGTTTATAATTATTGCTTTAAATTGACTGTTGTATGTATTAATGTAATATCTTTCACTGTTGGTAGTGACTACGGCGTTATTAAATGTCCAGGATACGGCGTATTGGGTATTGATCCTTGGGGGTTTATTTGTGAAGTGCAGGCACGGATACGCCGTATCTTCCTTGAGGGATATATTATGATGTAACCAGTTGGTCTCTTGTTGACCAATGTATTATATAGGGCGTATTGTTGATGTGGATACGGCGTATTCTTCAAAGTCAGGAAATGGTCTTTTAGTTCGTCAAGTCTTGGATACGGCGTATGCTTCTAGAATGATACGTCCGTATAGGATGTCAGAATCACTAGACTTTCTTGAACTCTTCGTTTAAGCTCCAAAATTCGCGCCTTTTATATAAACTTCATAAAGTACTCCATAATTACTGCAAATAATAAATATAAGGAATTTAAAGTACTAATTCTTGCATAATTATTATTAAAAATGGGTAATAGTATTTATACGGGATAAATGTTGCTATAAATTAGACGTTATTGAATGTCATCAAATTATCCCCCCCCCCCAACTTGACATTCCTACTTGGTCCTCAAGTAGACTTTAGAAAGTTTTAATAATGTATCCTATCCGAAGTTAAGGATTTTTTCGTTTAAGCATTCCTGTTATTTTAATCACGTGTACATATCCAAGCCCCTCACGAAATATGGAAATGATAACACTCAGATCACTCAACTAATCTAGGGTGTAACATTTTAGTGGTTTCGCTCAATTGCTCGATAGTGAATTAGTTTTCTTCATATGCTTGGCAAATGATACACATCTCCACCATAGAGCCTAGTTGTACAAGTTAAAAAGGTAATTGGGGGTTTTATAAGGCTTAAGGATGGATCCATCTACAATTCTTTACCTAAGTACCACTCCAACAGCAGCTGAATTACACATAAAATGGCCGTCAAACGACGAAATAGACATGTGTGGTTCGATCACATCCTTATTCGAGTTTAACAAGGGTTAGGATGAAGAAAAACGATTTAGGGTAAGGGATTCTTTTATCTTTCACCAAAAAAGTAAATAATCAACCATAGGTGGCTAAATCACGCATACAGGCCGTAACGACGGAATAGACATGCAATGACTCCGATCTCAACATCTGTTTTACTGTTCGAGGTTAAACCTAAGTAATTGCTAGGAAGGGAAGCAAAATTGTTGTAAATAAAATTCACCAAATCAAATAGATTAAGCTCGAATAAATAAGGTAGTTCGTAGAACTTTTACTGTCCATTCATGATAATACCGAAATTTATTACAAATGCTCGATCATAGGAAAATGACAAAGACAGTCTAGTTGGCGTTACCATAATGGTTAACCTTCCCGAAACTATCAATTTACATACCTTTTACAATAAGTGGTGATTTCGGCCACTTTATACTAAACTATACAATCGTTGATTTTATCCACATATCAACGATAATAATCGATCTTCCAGAATTCATCGGTTTAAGTTTAGCGAACCGACTATCAATCATCCTTCTCTTTTTTGATTCATTTTTTTTCATAACATAAATCTCGGTGCGATTTCACCGTCTTCACAATCATATTCATCTGGATAATTTTTCCTTTAACACTTCATCTTTGGACCTTTATTCATAACGCGAAAAGTAACAAAATACATACGAGCTACATATTTTCCATTGCAGTGTGCAAATTTACTGACCTAACTCATAGATAGAAAATTTTACTTTGACATCAAGAAATACAAAATTTAACACAAAAAGAAACTAGCAGTCTTGATTATGTAGGCTTAATTACAGGGTTTTTTTTAGGCTAAGGGTGTGTAACGAATTATACATTATGGTTCGTGAAAAAGACTGATTGGCTCAACAAGTTTTGTTCTAGAGGATCTTTCGATCTTTTTGTGAGAGTTATACATAGGGTGTAATGGGTTACCGGGATTTACTAAACAGTGTAGTTAGTTAGTTTAACAACATTTAGGCTTTTATGGTGTATTCCTAGAAAATTTACTAGTTAAAAATGTTTCTACATCTAAGGTCCATTAGTACTCGTCGTTGTGGTTCTCATGGTGATATTCAGCCAAGTTCTAAAGTCCACTACATCACAGGCACACTCATATTTTTGTGAAGTTTTTAGTAAGCATTTGGAAACGGAATAGGCTTAATTCTCACAATTTTGCATCAAGGGTTATTAGTGCGCTGGGTAATGTAACTAGTGATTTTTACAAAAGTTATGCTAAAATTATTTTAATTTGGCCTATTTTTAAGCACATAGCATGTTTATTTTGTAAAAGAAGGACAAGTACGTTCTAATTCTCCATCCCCCCACTTAAATTATACAATGTCCTCGTTGTATAAATAAAACAGTTAAATAATATGGGAAATAGAATTAAAAAAACGACGAAAACTCCCCTGTTATTTGGCTCGGATGAGTCTGCCAGTTGAGTCTTGAGCAAAAATGTGTGTTGCGAGGGCTTCAGAATGACGTGTAAGTTAACAACACTCATTTTCCAGGGTATCATCGTTACCAATTAAGTCGATTTATTACAGCACAAGGTCTATGTCATAGGAAACAAGTGCAACTCTCTCCGGTGTATTTGTTTAAAAACATCAATCAAAAAACTTTAAATAATGTACTGTAAGTCAATACGTGTACACGTTCCCCAGGTTTACGGTCGTATTGATAGTCGTTAAATACGTTGTATTCATTTAATGAATACGTCGTATAGACTGTGCTGAAAATAAAGACTGGATAACGTCTAGAAGGTCAATACGTCGTATCCATGGGGTTTGGATACGCCGTATATAGACAGTTCTATATAAAAGATAGACTTTGATAACAAAAAAATAAATTTCGGTGTTGTATCCCGGCAAGACTTTTGTTTACAGAAAAGTCTTTAAGTTTAGATCTGCCTCAATTTAATCTATACTTATAAAACAATTGGTGGTCGAACGGGATGCAAAATGGACTCATATGAATTTTTAATAACAAAAATTAATGGCATCCCTTTGTTAAATCATTGACTAATCATGATTTTAATTATTAAAACAAAATCTTATTTTTAGCGAGTAAGATTTACCTGGTGTTGTTGATTTGTTTCAATGTTTTCTCAAAACTCATTGGGAGTTGTGTTCAGTGCTTGTGCAAATAACAATATCCATTTGTTTGACATCAATGTTCTTCGAACACGATTCAATATAGATTTTAACATGTTCATTTACCGGTTCTGGTTTTAAATCATTGATATGAATTAATTTATAAGAAGACGAATCCTTGTTATATATAAAAGTATAATCCTCATCCTTGGAATAGGAAAATGATATGTGCAAATCAATATCGGCTTTAATAGCATTATAAATACTTACAGTGGGTTCGAAGTAGAATACATTTGATTTGATGTCGATGGCATAATGTAGCGATAGCTGGGAATCTAACCGAAAAAACCGACCGAAACTAGAAACCGATGGTTCGGTTTTTACTTTTTCAAAAACCAAAAAATTTCTGTTCGGTTCGGTTAACCGAACTAGTTTTATTATATAATAATATATAATTAATATAATATAAATAAATAAATAAATAATAAATCCAATATTTTAATTCATATTTATTTTGTGGGTGGAATTATAATATATATATATATGAATGTTTATATATGTGTTTGTCGTGTACGTGTGTTTACTTGACAATATATCGTTACATATATGACAATGATCACACTATGTGTATTTTCACTTTCATGTGTGTGTCTCATTTGTATGTGTATAATTTTAAAATTTTAGGCAAACATTATTAGGCTCATATTGACAAAAAAATAAAAAATAATAACACATTTTCTACGTAAAACAAGTTTATCAATATAAATTAGCAACAACCAAATATAAACGGTTTGAAACCAAAAAAACCGAAAAACCGAACCGAAAAAACTAAAAAACCAGAAAAATCGAATCGCCAAAAACAGAGCGGTTTCGGTTTTTGGTTTCATAAAAACCAACTATTTCGGTTTGGTTTCGGTTTTAGCCAAAAACCGACCCAAACCGAACCGTGCACACCCCTACAAACGATAGAGGAACGGTCAGGAACTAATGTAAGGAAAACATATCAACCATGAATAATCCGATAAAATGCAGGTTTGTTTATTAGTACAATGATTTACGTATCTCGAAAGGCATATCATTCCTAGACTTAGGCGATGCTTCATCCTAAGACCTAGACACGAACAATCCTGTCACAATTAACGTGCCTGCATAAAGCATCTTTTTTGTTAATTATAATTTACCTTAGGATTTAAATAATGGTGCTCTTACTAAACCCTAGCCCACTGAGACTTATACCCACTTACTGCTTAACAGCAATTTATATACTAGTAGTCTACTTTGTCCGAGTCCTAACGGATGGAATCAGAACATTATTTGTTGAATTATCTAGGGACACCTGCTAGTCAACTTGTTCACAAAACCAAAGGCAAGGATAGGTCATTTATTTGTGATCCTATGATTCTAGATATATAAATTGCTATATGGAGAGCTATCCTGGACTCTTAGCCTACGTCCACACAACACCGAAGTTGCAGCGTATTAAATATGTAGGACTAGACCCAGTTGAATGATAGGTCGCATACAAAAGCACGTAAACAAGTATAAGATGATAAACATAATCAAACAATCAACGATAAATTAAGACGATCGAGATAAACAAACCAAACATTAAATCTTCATAAACATGGCTGATACGTATCAGCCGATAGTCATTATAAAAATATACACGGTTTGATATATGAACGATTAAAATAAAAAAAACCTCAATCGAACGCGTATTCGGTTGTGCGAAGATTACAAGAGTTTTCTTATGATCTTGAGGCTCTTTTCTGACCTTCTTTGCTCGTCTAATCGTCTGATAGTCGACTTGGTGGTTTAGGGCTTCACTTGCATACCTAAAACTGAATTTAGGGTCTTGTATTTATAGGGTCTGGAAACGAGTGGATACGCCGTATTGAATGCAGTCAATACGGCGTATAAGGAAATTCCTTAGAGTAAGGGGCAAGTTCATCATTAATTGGAGTATCATTGACTGTTGACCGTATTAAATTCAATATCTTTGACTGTTGACTAGTGAATACGGCGTATTAAATGTCCAGGATACGGCGTATTAGTTCTTGATCCTTGGTGGTTTATTTGTGAAGTGCAGGCACTAATACGCCGTATCTTCCGTAATGGATACGACGTATTGAGGTAAACCCAGTTGGTTCTTCTTTGTTGACCAAAGTATTATATACGGCGTATCGTTGATGTGGATACAGCGTATTCTTCAAAGTCAGACAATGGTCTTATAATTCATCAAAGTCTTGGATACGTCGTATAGGTCTAGAATAGTATGGCGTATTTGCTATCAGATCAATAGACTTTCTCTAACTCTTTGTTTATGCTCCAAAATATGTGACTTTAATATAAACTTCACCAATTACTCCATAATTACTGCAAATAACAACTTTAATCAATTAAGTACCAATTCATTCAATAATTATACAAAATGAGTAATTTACATGGGATAAATTATGCTATAAAATAGACGTTATTTGATGTCATCAACCACAATACCAGCAGAATGCAAAATGGTGACAGAAGCCCCAAACGAGCTCCCACTCAAAGAGCCAGCGGTTGCAGAAGGAATAAAAGTAAGAATACATCCCGAATATCCTGAACAAACTGTCATAATAGGTGGAAGCATATCAGAGAAAGGCGTAATAGAACTCTGCGACGTGCTCAGAAATAATCTAGACATCTTCGCTTGGAAACCAGCAGACATGACGGGTGTCCCGAGGTCTATAGCGGAACACCGACTAAACGTCCGCGAAGGATGCGCACTGATAAGGCAAAAAAGGAGAGAGCAGACACCCAAAATGAACAAGGTCATCCAAGAGGAGGTAGCTAAACTGGTGGATGCACAAATCATGAGGGAAGTGCATTACCATAACTGGCTCGCGAACCCAGTAATGGTAAAGAAACACGACAAAAGTTGGAGGATGTGTGTCGACTTCACGGATTTAAACAAACCATGTTCCAAAGATTGCTACCCCCTCCTAGATTTTGATTAGAAAATCGAATCCCTCTGCAGATACCCATTCAAATGCTTCATCGACGCTTACAAAGGGTACCATCAAATACATATGGCAGAGGAAGATGAGGAGAAAACGGTGTTCCATACAAGCCAAGGAGTGTACTGCTACACAAAAATGCCATTCGGCCTTAAAAATGTTAGGGCAACATACCAGCGCTTCGTAGACAAAGCCTTCGAAAAACAAATCGGGAGAAATTTGGAAGTTTATGTCGACGACTTAGTAATAAAGAGCCACACAGAACAGGAAATACTCAGAGACATTAAAGAAAACTTCCAGACCTTGAGGAGGATAAACATGAAGCTTAACCCCAAGAAATGCACCTTCGGTGCGAAAGAAGGAATGTTTCTAGGTCACATAGTCAACATGAAGGGAATTAAAGCATGTCCGGAGAAAGCAAAGGCAGTAATAAAGCTGAAATCTCCAAAGACGTTGAAAGAAGTACAGAGCCTCAATGGAAAGCTGGCAAGCCTAAGTAGGTTCTTATCAAAATTCGTAGAAAAGTCACTACCTTTTTTCAAAACCTTGAAGAACTGCATAAAAAGAGTGATTTTCAATGGACAACAATGCATCGTGGAACTACCCATGGTAACCGCACCAAAACCTAAGGAAGAATTGATAGTTTACCTCTGTGCGGTCAGAGAGGTAGTCAGTTCAGTTCTACTTACAGAAAGAGAGTCACAAAAAATGCCGGTTTACTTCATCAATCGTGCCCTCCAGGCTCCGGAAGTAAATTACAGCTCAATGGAAAAGCTAGTGCTAGCCCTGGTGCATGCCTCAAGAAGGCTAAGAAGATATTTCCATGCACACCCGATAGCGGTCATTACTGACCAACCAATCACACATATCCTATCCCAACTTGAAAATACTAGAAGATTGATAAAATGGAAGTTCGAGATGAAAGCATTTGACGTCACCTACAGGCCAAAGACATCTGTCCGCGGCTAAGTATTAGTCGACTTCATTACTAAAAGGCCGGATGAAGAAGGCCCACCCGTAGAGGTACAAGTGGAGGAAGCAATCCCGGATCCATGGACTTTGTTCAGAGATGGGTTATCATTCCTAAAGGGATCAAGGGCCAGACTTATTCTAACAAACCCAGAAGGGGTAGAGTTCACGTATGCTCTGAGGTTTGAGTTCAACGCATCCAATAACGAGGCAGAATATGAGAATCTATTAGTGGGGTTTCGGATAATAGAGCAAATAGGCGTAAAAAACCTAGAAGCAAAGGTTGACTCTCGCCTGGTAGCAAACCAGATCAACGGATCGTATGTAGCTAAAGAGCAAAGCATGATTCAGTACCTAGAAAAGGCAAAAGCACTCATCCGCAGATTTAAGAAATACTCCATCAAGCGGGTACCTAGAAGCGAAAACAAGAAGGCATGTGCTCTTAGCAAGATTGCATTTACTAGTTTTGCTCATTTAACCAAATAAGTGTTAGTAGAAGTACCAAAGGAAAAATCAATCGAAGAAAACGAAATTCTTTTCGTAGTAGAGGAGGAAGGGGATTCATGGATGACACCGCTGCTTGAGTACCTCGTAGACGGCAAGCTACCAGCTGAAGCCAAGAAAGCACGAGCCGTAAAAATAAAGTTAAGGCAACACGACGTGATCAACGGTGTCTTGTACCGCAAGTCATTCATAGAACCCTGGCTACGATGTGTAGGCCCCCTTCAAGCTGAATATGAAATCCATGAAGGATCCTGTAGTATGCACTCCGGACCAAGATCTATCGTGGCAAATGTAACACCCTCAAAATGGGTTGCAGCGGAATAATGTCCAAGAGCGTTACTTCATGAATACATTGCACAAGATATAAAGGAACGACCTCTAAATGAGTCATTTTGAAAGATACATTGATTCAAATCATTGTTTGTTACAAAAGCTCCAAGTTTAAATTGTTCATCGATGTGAAAACATAAAGATTTTGACACGTAACAAAATGTCCCAAAATGTAATGCAATAAATCTTTAGTGCATTTAGACTCCAAAATGATGCTTCCAAATGTATCCATGTTCATGTGCACTTATTGACCTGAGAAAAACATGCTTTAAAATGTCAACATAAAGTTGGTGAATTCACAGGTTTATATATGTATAAGGTAGGACCACAAGATTTCAAGTGTGTAATAATGTAACTCATACAATATCACAAAAGTAATTATGCATGCGCTAAGCTCATGACACTAAAGCTACAACATGTGTGTACTTGCAATTTAATGCCAATAATGTGCCCGTGTAGATGTTCAACCCGCAACATCTAAATTCGACATGGTATACGTATGTTAGTTCGGTACACCGAAGCTAGTGAGCGCAACTCACCCGAATGGGGATGTCAATCCCAAATAGATCTATTTATAACATTCGCGCTTACACCAAGTAATTAACAGTGCATGATTCATGGGGCATAGTGGGTTATCGCTACTTAGGCAAACTCGTAATTTATTTAAAAGTGTACTCGCGTCTAAATGTAAAACAATGCATGTTTCTCACCCCGAGAGTTGTAAATATATTGTAATTATGTAAAATGGGGCTATGAACTCACCTCAAGTGAAATGTATTGAATATAGAAAATCAATGAAGTGAAACGTCACGTATGATTCGAAATGCAACCTAATTAATTATAGATCGTATAAGTGTAATGTATTTAAAATAAATACAACAATATATATTATCAAGTTATATCACCACCTAAGAGTTTTGTTTAGTTTATAAGTGTTGAAACAATATTTAAGTTACCTTTGTCATTGATGTCTATGTAAATGTACTTGTAAAATATTATCCTTGACCGATAAATAATTATCATTGATAATGTTTGATTTAATATTTTTATTATTTTTTTGTAACGATGCTTTATATAGTTTAAATAAATTTATAAAATAATATTTATAAAGTTAAAAACATGTATAAGTATTATATAAGTAATACTACATTATTTTGTAAGGTTTTTATAGTCTAAACGGATCCGAAAACACTCGTAAATGCTATTTTAATTTTCTAACAGCTCACACTTTTTATAATATGTGCAGGAAATTTTGTATAAAAAATTATCTAGTTTCCAAGTTAATTTACCTGTTTTAACACATATTTGGACCTCAAAACTCGCGATTTGTTAGTAAATCATCAATTCAGACAACTTTGTAATTTTATACTTAAGTCGAATCGGGACCCAAAAGCCCTCAAAATACAGTTTTAAAAACTGATCAGATTCTCACAGTTTCAAAAGCTGTCAACATTTTATATTTACCGGAAATCTTGTAAAATTCATATCTCCTTCGTTTTAACTCCGTTTTTCAAGTTCTTTATATGTACGGAATCGTCTTAAGACGTACTAACACATTTTTAAGTTTATAAATTGCCTAGTAATTCGTGCCAAAACAAAATATACAAACTGTCTGAAATTAATATATATAACTTTTGTTTTTATGAATTTTTACCATGTTTTATGATTATAAGTCCTCTAAATTAACCAATACAACATGTTTCATATAATTAAAGTCCACTAAATTATTTTCATCTATTTTACCTCTAATGTGTTTATATACATAAATTTGTAACAATTAATTCAACAATTAATTTTATAAATTAACCAACACTTGTAATATACCAAATAAAATGTGTTTTTTCATTCTAACATATTTTTACACATTTTCACCATGAATATATATATTTATTTGATTATGTACAATCCTTGTTTTCTTTTATAAAATAATCTTGATGGTGATTTAATAAGATAATAAATATGCATGTATGAAAATAATGGAAATGAAAGTATAGAGTTTTATGATAACCTTAAGTGTATGTGAATGAAAATAAACACAAAATCAAACCATAACTTCAACCCAAAATCCTTATGAAAACCCTAATTATCTTCTTGAAAAACCCTTGCTTTAAATGGAATCCTAACTTGCAAAACCACTTGAAACACCTTAGATTATGCCCTAGATTAACCTTGTATGCTTGTAAAATCAAGAAATGGAAAACTATGAAATATTTTAGGATGCTTATTTTGGCCGTGAGTTTTGGAGAAGAAACAAGAAAGAATATTATTTTTTCTAGTTGATAAGTGAAGAGTGAAGTCTTGTATTATGAACCCTTTATATACTATAAATATTTAGAAAACCACTAACACCAAAACCATGGTTTAGGAGGGGGAGGGGGGACGGTTGGAAATGACTAGGAATAGGTAGGGAGTGGTTTTGTAAGAGATTGGCATAAGGTGTGTAAGAATGGTTAGTAAAAACTTGTAAGATGGTTAGTAACATGTACTTGGTCTTCTAGAAGGAATTTTTGATATTGGTTCGTATTTTATTAAGGCATAACCGACCATGGTATGATTTTGTGTAGAAATGATATAATTTTTGGGTATTGAGTATAATTGTAGGTATTTGATTAAGTGTAGATAGGTAGAATTATTTACATGCATGCAAAAAGGTTCCAAATTGCGAAACATAAACGTTTTACTTAACGTATAAAAATAAAATATGAAAAGTTATAAATTATCTTCGTAAAAACAATATAACACTTTTTTGACTTAAAATTTTATTTGTTTGATGTCGGTTTACGTTAATTGTTGACTTTTGGTTTACGCGATTTAACTTAACGATTAAAATTAAAAGTAAATGCGTAAAAGCTCAAAAATAAATAATTGAGAGTTTATTGACGTAAAATGACCTAAAATTGCGAGTTGTTATAGTTTTCCCCTGTTAAAAGAGCTTTGTCCTCAAAGCTTAAGTCGTGGTATGTGACGAAGATGTGAGGTTGGTGAAGAGATGTGGATACTTCTTTTTGAATTGATCTTCACGTTCCCATGTGAACCGAGGGTCTCGTCTAGAGTTCCATCAAACATTGATAATGGGTATACGGCTTTGCTTCAACCGTTTAACTTTACGATCCATAATCTCCACAGGTTCTTCAACGAAGTGGAGCTTATCATCGATATGGATCTCATCCAATGGAATCACAAGTGATTCATCGGACAAGCACTTCTTCAAATTTGATAGGTGAAAAGTGATATGAACCCTGCTTAAATGTTGAGGAAGTTCGAGTCTATAAGCAATGATTCCTACTTTCGCTAACACCTTGAAAGGTTTGATATACCTCGGGTTCAACTTCCCCCGTTTGCCAAAACGGATAACCCCTTTCCAAGGTGAAACCTTTAACATGACTTTGTCACCGACTTGAAATTCTAGCGGCTTACGCCTCACATCGGCGTAACTCTTATATCTATCACGAGCGGCTTGGATTATGCTTTTTATTTGAATGATTTTCTCGGTAGTTGTAACACCCCCAAATTGGGTCACAGCGGAATATTGTCCGAGAGCGTTACTTCATGAGTACCTTTGCACAAGATGCGAGAGAATGACCTCTAAACGTGCCATTTGAAAAGAAATCTTGTATTGTTCAGACTCCAATGCACATCAAGTAAGCCAAGCATCTAATTCACCTAAGAAAAACATGCTTAAAAGTGTCAACATAAAGTTGGTGAGTTCATAGGTTTTTGTAAGTATAAATATTGGATCAAGGATTTGTAAAAAGTATATGACCATTTCAATCATTATAATAGTCACCAAAAATGTATGTATGAATGTTAAAATCAAAGAGTTGTAAAGCGTGTATGACCGTTTCAATCCTTATAATAGTCACAGAAATGTAAGTATAAAAGTTGGAATCAAAGATGTGTATGACTATTGTATCCCATACAATAGTTACAAAAAGTTAAGTAGAGTTGGACCAAAGCTTTTGTAAAGTATGCATAACCACTGTATCCAATATAGTAGTCACCCTGTGTGATTACGATTGCACCCCTAAGTTCATGAAACTGCGGCGTAGACTTAAATGTATGCCACTTTATTCAAGGCACGGAAAGAGTTCATAAGTATGTAGTTGTTGGCCCTGTAGACACCAATCCAGTCGTGCTCCGACATGGTATAACGTTCGTTAGCTCGATACCGCCAAAACTAGTGAGAGCTAATCACCCGAGTGAGGATTGTCAATCCCAAATAGATCTATCTTATAACATTCGCGCTTACCTTCCGAGTAATTAATAGTTCATGCAATTTAAGCTAACCCATAATCATTTGAATCAAAGTAAAGTTGTTGCGTCTATAAGTGAAAACAAGTAGTGTATCTCACCGTGAGATATGAAAATGAGTGTATAACAAAGTTGTAACGAGTTTGCAATGAGTATGTAAAATAGTTTGTAATCAACCATGTAAATGAGTTTGTAAACATTCATGTATCCGAGTATATAAATGAGTTGCGAAATCAAGTATGTAAACAAGTATGTAGAAGAGTATGTAAAAAAGATTGTAAATGAATATGTAAACAAGTTATAACGAGCATGCATTCTCCCCTGAGATTTGTAAGGTAAATGTAAAACAAGTGAAATAGGGGCTTGATATGTCTGAAAACACATATCCTTTTTATATCAAAAATGTCCCATAAAAGACAAAATTGTGCTTAAAATGCTTGTATATTGCTTGTTTTGTCTTTGTGATTGTGTAGGTACGAATATTGCAAAAATCACAAGAAAACGGTCAAAGCCGGGAGAACGCTATTAAAGGTCAACAAAAGTCAACCCTTGGTCAACAGTGGTCAACCACAAAAAGACAAAAATCTCAAATTTCCCAAATCAGTCCCTCAAAGAAATCCAAATTGCAAAAATAATCCCTAAACCCTAACGGTGTTAACTCTTTTTATTATAAGAGTTAACACCCGTTAACCTTTTTATAAAACCAAGCCCGAGCCCAATACCTTACCCCGGCCCAAACCCTTTCTATAATCCCAAAAGTCAAATGAGTTATAAAACTCGGGTCAAAAGAAAAGTCAAACAATCCTTTTATAAAAGTAAAATGCGGGAAAAGAAGTTACCACTATTCACCTTCTTCCCCGTTTTACCTCGAGCTCAAACCAAAGGGCAAATCAAAATTAGCCACATGGGGAGACAATTCAAGGGATTAAGTACAAGCTGGCAGAGTATTTCATCACCAAGCGCTCCCATTGGTGGAAACCCACACAAAGGAATGACATGTTGGAATGAAGAAAACACACGAGGAAATGGAAATTTGCACTAAAAGACTTGAAAAAGAAGCACAAGGTCTGACACACGGAATGCCATGCTGGCAATCCGTGTGCTCACCCCATTTAATCCAACGGTGTAAATCTATGATCCAATCATTGCTAATAATTGAAGGGCCAGGATCAAAGGGAGCGTGTACCTGACTCAGGGGCCTAGAAGCTTCTCCTAGGCAGTATAAATACAAGCAAGGACTCACCCACACGATCATCTAGGAGTAGCTTATAAATTAGTTTATTAAAATTAGCTTTTGTAATTTTTCATTTAAAATGTTTAGCTTAATGTTTGCTTGAATGTAATTTCCTTTTCAGAATTGTACTCAACTTTTTCATTAATAGAATTCGTATTTGCTTTTCTCAAATTCACTTAAAACTTTGTTTAATAAGCTTTTAATGTTACATAAGCTCCTCACAAGCTCATTTTAAGCTCTTTGAGTCTCTAAGCTCAAATTAAGCTCATAATAAGCATTTAATCTACTTAAACTATAAAAATTAGTTAATTACCTTTGCTTATTGGATTTTGAGCTTTTTGGAAGATGAGCTAACCATGGAAGAGCTCATAAGGACTTTTACTAGCTTATCATTGATAAGCTAGAGCTTGTAGACAGCTCATTTGAGCATTGATTTGCCTTTGTTTAGCTAAGGTTTTGGTAAGTTTCTTATTTCCTTTTCTGTTTAATTTCCTCAGCCTTAATAGCTGCTTAACTTTTTGCTTTTTTCTTGCTTATTAGTGTTATTTCTGTCTTTTTATGCTATTTGAATAAGTTTGATTATCTGTTTTTGATTAATATAGCTTAAATCATAGTTTGCTTCATTTTATCTCAAATCTGTCATAAAAGCAAAAAAATATTAGCATAGTTCTTAGTTCTTTGTCTCTGGCTTATTTGCTTATTAATATAAGTTCATTAGGTTTGTCATAAGCTATTTAGGATTTAAGCTCTTAATTTCATTTTCATAAGCTAATATGGTTTTCGATAAGCTGTGTAATCAAGCTTATTTTTCCTAGGTTCTAATTAGTATAAGCTATTTTCTGTATTTTTCTAGAATTTTTATAATTAGTTTAGTATTTTTAAACATTTATTTTTATTAAAAACTTTAAAAAAATCATAAAAAATAGAAAAATAATCAAAAAAATATAAATAATTTTTATAAAATTTTCTTTTATCCTAAAGTTTCTAGGAAACTTAGTTTTGCTTTCGTAGGGTTTAATTTGTAAAATTTCATTTTTTAAAGAACGGGATTCATTCCCGTTTACATTTTTCGTGTTTTTAAGCTCATTTCAACTCCGTTTTTGTTCTAGTTTTCTTTAAACTTACTTTTTAGTCAATTAGAGTCCATTTAAAAAGAAAATTTTAATTTAGGTTTAATTTTAGAAATTTAGGATTTTTAACTGCCGTTTAGGGTTCCCGTTTTGCGTTTTTAGTTAAAGTTTGATTTCCCGTTATTTGTTTTCGTGCTTAATTGTTTTCATTTGCTTATTTTAAATTGTAGAAGTAGATAATCAAATCAATCTTTCTTTCCAAATCAAATCATGAACAACAAACGTGGTTTCAATTTCACAAGTCGTTGGGGAATAACGACCCGGGAATCATACTTCCCGGTTAATATACGTATTGTATTATATATATAATTGTAAAGATTTTCCTTTTTACCTTTGTCCTCAAGGGTAATTTGGTAATTTTCCATCATATCATATATTATTTTAATACGTGCGTTGATTACTAGCAATTAATTTTTGGCGCCGTTGCCGGGGAATTGTGATTAAGATTATTTCGTTTGAAGTTTGTTGATTGTGATTTGGAGAGCCTTTCGTCTTTGAAAGTTATGCTTTTAAGAAAATCAAAAATAAAAAAAAATAAAAAGTAAAAAGTAAAAAATATTTTTCTTTTCTTTTTAATATAAGTAGAAGTTTAAAAACAAAAATACAAAAATATTTGCTTTTTCAAATCTTTCAATATAAAAATTTACAAAGTTGGTAAAAGAACACCAACAAATAATACCTTCAATTGAGGTATTATCCATAATAAGTTCCCAACTCGAATCAAAGATTTAAAAACTTACCATTTGTGTCATTTACGAAATACGGCTCACCTTAAAAAGTAAATTTTTTAAGAGCTACCGTGAAGTAAGTTTGATTGTTTGGTTCAAGTTGTCTTTCTCGTTGTCCGTTAAAATTAGATTGTGAATAAACTTTTGAAAAAACCAAAAATATTTCTTTTTATTTTCTTTAAATAGTGCATGCGCACTAGATGTTCCAATTATCCTAATAATTCAAACGTCACAA
>BQNB010119116.1:0-20870 GCA_026074375.1 Tanacetum coccineum
AGATACTTAACCTAAAGGTTTTGGTCATGAATACTGATCTGGTATGTGGATTTTGAAAAAGTATGTATATGTAACGAACTTTTATAAAATGTTTTGATCCGCACATTTTGATTACGTGACATACCTAAAAGTCTGACACGTGACACCATTTATAACGTAACACGTCATCAAAATGTGCATATTGAAACATCTTTTGAAAGTTCGTGACATTTACGTTCACTTAACAAAACGAGACAATAAAGAAAGTTCATTACTATTCTACGAGTCTTAAGACCAAATTACCCTTGTACTAATGACAAACTTTTCTCAAATCTATCCAATATTTAAACAAATTATCATTAACAAGTGAGTACAAACGTGGATAGAATCAAAATAATAATGTAATCAATGAAAAAAGGAACTTTTGTTTCGTAAAGAAAAATAATTGAAATAAATATGTCTTTTAGTATAAAGTACCCTTATTTTCGTACCGTCCTACCTCGTGACATGTTTTTTGGACCTTCATGACATGTTATTTGCGGCTATATTTTAAGACTATTTTTGTATGTAAAGTTAGAATGTTTTACAACTTTAATGATCTTATTAACATAATTAAATCAAATATACTATATTAATCATGTATATAAGTACTGACAATTACT
The DNA here is from genome assembly GCA_026074375.1 of Tanacetum coccineum. Classification (NCBI taxonomy): domain Eukaryota; kingdom Viridiplantae; phylum Streptophyta; class Magnoliopsida; order Asterales; family Asteraceae; genus Tanacetum; species Tanacetum coccineum. The sequence continues at coordinate 642 of BQNB010119116.1, forward strand.
TGTCAATAACATGTATATGTGTATATATATATATTATTATATATATCACTAAATACAAAAAATATACTTACAATGTGTCTTGCCACAAGCAAGAAGATTAGAAAACTAGACCCCATCAAGATTGTTTGCCATGACCACTGCAGCCAAAATTCAACACACAATTAATAAGTAAACAAACATAAATCCAAAAATAAATTTTATATTAAGGTGTAAACACCAATACACTTGATTGTGTGGATCATGGTTGCTAAGATCCCAATCTTGATCTTAGAATTTTTTTTTTTGGTAAAGGGTTTTCCAGTAAATATTGATCTTAAGATTTTACGATACTATAAAGCAAAAATAATCCCGTTCTTACGTATGGTTTTTGCGAGATAGGATTTTACCAAGATCCCGATCTTGACCATATTGTCTTAAGATCTCATTCGACCCGATCTTACTTTTCTCAAACCACAAGTTAAAAAACTACAAATTTATGTATTTAGTTTTGTAGAATATGAAAAACAAGAAGCTAATTGTATTATTAAACATTACATAATTATAAATTTGATCTACATTTTCATGATATAAGATGTATAAACGTGTAATAATATGTAGATTTGCATAATTTTACAATGCCTATTATGAAAATTACTTAAGATCCCGCTTCTATCTTATGATTACGATCTTGCAAACACGAAAAGATCTTAGGTAGGATCCTGATTTTTAAAATCTCGGTTTCGGATAAATGTCATTATCAAGCATATATGCTTTCTGTTTGTTTGGTTTTGTGTGATTTTTTGGTAATTGGTTCAAACTCCATGGAAATATTCTGTTTTCCTTTTTTCATTTCAATGTTAAAACACATTTTTTACAAAAAGAACCTAAAATCCAAATATCTCAATGTAATCTAACTTTTTTTGTACACTTGTGACAACTTGCATGTGTTATAAATGAAAAAATAAAAAAAGTGTAGCAATAAGTTACCTCTTTAGTATTGTGAAACACAGAGGACATGACAGGAACCAAACCCATTTCTTTAGTGAAATGAGTGATACCAAGAAGAGCTTTCAATTGTTGAAGTGATACTATGATTGCTGCTCCAGCCATGAATCCAATAAGTGTAGCCTTTGACAAGAAGTCTATTATGAACCCAAGCCTATAAAGCACAAATTCATTAGTACAAGTGTACAATAGTATATCATGTATTATAACTTTGTACATTATGTCTTGATCAATAAAAAAGTTGTTGGTCCCCTTTTGGATAGAATGTTTTTTGAGAAAAAGATGTCAATTTGGCGGACTTTCATTTGACTTATCATATAATCATCCTATGACCAGAATTGAATCAATATTTTTTTATCTAATTGCCAATTATTTCTCTTTCATCGCAAACGTTCAGTCAACATGTCAAAAAAACTTTGAGAAAATAAGTCGCGTGTTCTCACAACTCCTGACTAAAAGATCACTTGAACAAGTATTTTATTATTTGAGACTAATTCCTTGAACAAATGGTAGTCGGGACCCAAAAGAGGTGCATGAGTCAGGGTTTCCGTCGATTTAAACCTTTTGAGTAAAGTTCATAAATCAGAAAGTAATCTTATATTAACATCTCATCTAGTTCTATGTTAAGAAGTATAAGATTTTTTTTAATTGTTGGCCGTTGTTTTAAACAATTTCGAGTTAGAATATGGACCTTAAAAAGCCAAGAGAGGCTTGAAAGAGACCAGCAAAGAAGGTAGAAGTGAAAGCCAATTGAAGAAACAAAATAGGGTCTTGTGTTGGTGACACTTCTTGTCTCAGCATTGACCCCATTAATAGTGATGCAATTGACACTGGTCCAACTGCTAGATCTCTTGAGCTCCCTAGTACAGCATATACTAGTGGTGGCACAAAACTTGAATCTACATCAGTCAACACCAACAAAAAAATTTTGTATAAGTATCTGTTATCATTTAGATAACATGTATTTTTAATGAGTTTTTGCACACTTTTGTGATTAAACTACTTGTGACATGCATTTTGGATGTTTGCTATATTTTTCTCTAGGTCTAAGAGTGATTGAGTATATTAATTATTGGATAGTTTATGACAAAAATTATTATAGTGCAAAGATTCTTTTTCCACTTATTTCAACAATCAGAAAATATTTGTTCATGTAAAGTATAATGTCTTTTTGGAATTTTCACAAAACATGTTCAAAGAGTCAATAATACTAGCTTTTTATTTAAAAAAAGCTTGCTAAGTTAGCAAGTTCTAATCATGGCAGTGTAAAGAAAAAATAAATACTTACATAAACCAACTATAGGAGGGAGATTGGCAAGCTTTGCATAGCTTATACCCTAAAAAACAACAATAAAACCAAAAAATAACCTATGTCACAAATCATGAAATAAATAGTCTTATATAAGTATGGTACCACTTATCATAGACACTAGTGACAAAGATGTCATGGTGTGAAAATATATATATTTGTCATCTTTAGAAGAGAAAAAACAGCATAAACCAAAACAAATTAAAGACAAAGATTATTTACCTGAGGAATAGCTAAACTAGCAATTGTGAGACCAGAAACAACATCAGACTTGAATAGGTTAAGGTTGTATTGAGGACCCCATTGAAGTATAGGAAAAATGTATTGAAAACCAAGAAGCCATTTTTGCTTAATGGATTGTCCTTTAAATTGTCTTAAAGGATCATCAGGAAAGAAGGTTTCTTTGAGCCTATTTTTCAGCTTTTGCAAGCTACTTCTTTTTGGTGGTGTCTCAACCTTATGAATCTCCATGGCTATCTCTACTCTATGATGATGGCTTTCATCAAGCTTTCCCTCCATCCTTTTGGCTTTTTTTTTCGACTTTCCGATAACACGAATAGTTCAAGATAATTGGCTAGAGGAAGTAGTAGAAGAAGGAGATGATGGAATCAACATGAGGTGTTGTATGCACTTATATAAAGAATCATGGTTGGTGTTGTTTATGTCATCTTATGAGACATGCATCCCCACATATCCATCAACTTTCCAAATGGAAGAGAGAGGATAAATTTCTTAATTTTTCTTCTTTTTTACAAGAAATAGATAGGACTAAATGATTATGAAATACTGTATGGATGAGTGTTAGGGAGCTTTTTAGGATTCTGGTTAAGCTCAAATGGACATAAAACAAAAGGGCTTTGATTGGCTTGATGAGTGGATCAATAATTGAAAAAGGTTAGATTCATGTCTCAAGTGTTTCTTTTACTTTGTTGATTGCTTCTTATTTATGGAAGGTGCACATCTCTAAGCTGGTTATGACTTCAATGGTGGGCAGTTGAACATGGCTTAAATGCATTTCTGATGTATACAAAGATGCTGTAAAGAAAATTTGTCTCTCGCTACGTACCATGGTCGGTATGACGGTTCTCGATAATTGGATGATACATGCGTACATTCTTTTTGGATGGTCGAATATTCTTTTACGTGCGATTTCACTTTACTAAATTTAGCCGGTGAGACGGTTGTAAATGCTATCTATTTGGGTTCTTTTCGTTTTCACGTTACCTTGTCGATTATTTGCTAGTCGAAGTACCAGGAGGACGGCTAGTTTTCTTATTATGCTATGTGAAATGAATGTAACTTTCTTTATATCTATACAAATATGAGTGTTGGTGTTACTATATATGGTAGTAACAACTAATTTTCAAAAGGATAGGAAATTGATGCTTGAAGCTCTCTTTGGTGTGGTGTTGTGGACCTTATGGAGCTTTCGAAACCAACTCATATTCAACAATCATCATATGGCCTGAAATGAGATATTTGACAATATTACTGGCACTTCATTCTTGTGGTACACAAATAGAAACAGGGAAGCTAATATTTCGTGGAACAATTGGCCTTAAAACCCATTGATTTCTTATGTTTTGTAATTCTCTTATCTATTTCTTTCTGGCTTCTCACTGGTTTTTAATAAAAATTTGCTGTTCAAAAAAACAAATTATTAATACTGTGCTTTCATTATAAATGGCACCGGTTTGGACCTGATTCAACCCATGGAACAAAAACCTAATATAATTTGGCGAAAAGGCAAAGTGATTTTATGGGCAAGTTGTGCTTTTAAACATATTGGTGGGATATGGGAAGTAGGCCAAGGTTATTATTGGTTGGTCATGTTTTTTTTCCTTTGACCATGTAATTAGTTTTTGTCTTGTGCCTTTTGTATTTAGAATATATTAAATAACAATCGCGCGTTTTTTTTGCTCAGGTAAATTTTTTTTTCTTATTTTTTGACCATAGAAAGGGAGGGGATTATAAAATTTTTTTAGGCCGATGAACAGTAACTGAGCCTGGTGGGCCGGGTACTGTTCATTTTACTGTAGCAGCTAGTCAAAAACGACGTAGTATCACTTTTCAAATGTGTATTACCATAATTATTTGGTGTGTTTTAGAATAATTTTCTACTTTTTATATTTGTCAATCAGAAAGTAATTACTCTTTTCGTCTTAATTTACTTGTCTATTTTTTATTTTTGCTGTTTTTTTCTTCAACTTTGATTTTAAATTATTATTTTTGTGGTATATAATAATTGATGCAAAATATAAGAATGAATTGAGTTTTAAATGTATTTTCATTAGTATAGTTTTCATCAAGTATTATATAACATAGAAAAAGTAATTTAAGATCAAAGTTGAGGAAACAGACAAATAAATTGAGACGGAGATAGTAAAAACATTATTAAAGGTAAAATCATATTTCTGCACAACTATTTTATGAAAAATAAAAAATAAAATAAATAAATAAATGAGGTTTTACTTACTTATTTTACTTAAAGATTGCGAGTTTTTGACTCAGATGTACGCGACTTAATAAGGTTACTGACACGACCCTTCTATAGTCACCCTCTTATGTGTACCAACTGAGTTTTGAATTTTAACATTTTGTAAGGAAGCCAATTGTCTTACCATTATAACATTTTGGTGATGGTTATAGGACAAAAAGAATAATAATATTTGAAAATTTTAAAAGCCTCCATAGTTCTAAATATATACTCCATCAATTTCAAAATAATTTTCCCCGACAATAAAAAAGCACAGTTTAAAAGAAAATATATCAAGACTAATTATCAGTTTTATAACTCCAAATCTGTAAAATCGCTTGGAAAATAATCTTTCCACATATTAATATGCGCGAGAGAGAACGACCCTTTCCGCAGTGCTACAATATCGGGCTCCCATTTTGGGCCAGCTCGATTTTGGGTTTTTTTTTCTTTTAATTTTTTTTTAAAATTTGTATGCACAAAATAGGAGGAAAAAAAATATTACAAAAGTTCTGATTTATTCAGATAAAAAAAATACCCGCGGAAACATCTTCGATACCTAATAACTTTCAAATAATCGATATGGTCACAAACGTACAACCCATTATATTAAAAAAAATCCAACATAACAAAAAAAAAACAACACTTTAAACATGAGGCCCAACACATAAGCCATATAAAAAAAATTATTACTAATACACACATTTGTCTACTAATATACACAAATTTTCGACAAACTAGCGGTAGCCTAAAATTCGCAATACATAAAAATTGGCCCCAAAAATCTGGCCCAAAAAAAAGATATCGAGAACCGATACCCAAAAAAGAAAATATCTGAGAAAAAATTAAACTGTGTCCGAACGTACTCCCGTCCCACACTGCAATTTATTTTTATCTCAGCAATCGTACAACCGAATAACATAAACGCGGGAAAATAAAAAAAATTAGCCCCAAAAAAACCCACAAAAATAGCCTAAAAATACTGGCCCAACCAAAGTAAAAAAAAACAAATACAAAAAGCGTTAAGACCACCTGTCAAAACTTATCTTTTTAACACATTATTTAACCTAAGTCTCCTTACACAAATAAATGTCATCCAAAAGTAAAAAAATTTATAAATAAGACCGAGTAGAAAAAAATTTACAATAAAGCCTGCCGTACTACCAAAAAAGTAAAAGAATATCGTGTAAAAGAATAAGCTCTGAACCTCCCATACAGCCAATATAGTTTTTTGTTTCTTCAGCTCAATTTTAATTTTTTCCCCTCCCGAATCATATGTGTAGATCAAAAAACTAAAAGAGGAAAAATAATTGTAAAAAAATTAGAGGTAGAGCAGCCCCCAATTAAGTAGTCCCGTCCATCGCCATATACCGCTTAAAAATAAAGGATTTGACGATAACATAAAAAAAAAAAATCCCTTACAAAAATATTATTAAAAAAAAAATTAGCCCGTCCCAACGCAATTTTTTTTCCCCGAATCATACAAAAAAGAAAATATTAAAAATTAGCCCCGCCATAACGCATCGACAAAAAAAAAATTCCCCGAAACGTAAAAAAAAAATTATTCAGGAAAAAATTAGTCCCACCGCAACGCGCGGGTTCTTTTGCTTGTTTTTTTTAAAAAAAGGTACACTGTCAAATTAGGGATGGCAATAGACAAGAAACAACCCACAACCCGCGGGTACCTGCATATAATGGGTGGGTGACTCTGTTAATTTTCACCCACATGTGGGCTGTGGGTGAAAATTTGTACCCATCAGTGCATGACGGATGGGTGATGAGTGAGGTATATCCATAGCGGGTAAACCCATGACACCTATTTAAAATACCCACATGTGTACTCGTCAAAATACCCGTGTCTAACTAAAATTAATTACATTATTTATAATATTTATGATACTGTTTGTATATATTTAATAATTACAAAGTCTTAAGAAAACATAAAACATAGTAAACTAAAAATTTGTTTGAGTTTTCAAAACTAACAGGGGAATATGAAAGATGAAATAATCAAATTTTTTTACATGTATAATCTCAGTTTGTCCTTTGTGCTTAGAAATATCAATTCTTTTTCTTATATGTTTGTATATTTGTTGTACAACAAACTTATCCTTATTTGATAACAGGTCATTATTGAGGAGGCTGTTGATTTGATACAGTGACAATTTTTAAAGAAGTAAGATGCTAAGAACACCAAGTGACTTGAATTTTTGTTTTGCTAAAGATGTTTTTAACTATTTTACTTTATCTCTTTAGTGAACTACTATGAATGTGCTTTGGTGTAATGATGTTTAATTGCTACTTTTAGACATGTGTCTAAGTATTTTGTGAACTTGGTATTTGGCAAATTGATTGGTTACTTATTACGCTTCATAGTTAGTTTTCATATCATGGTTTTGTGATTTTGTTGCAGTAGTGGGCCACAGTGCTACAATATCGGGCTCTCATTTTGGGCCAGCCCGATTTTGGTTTTTTTTTATTTTTTTTTTAAAATTTGTATGCACAAACTAAGAGGAAAAAAAATATTACAAAAGTTCCGATTTATTCAGATAAAAAAAATACCCGCGGAAACATCTTCGATACCTAATAACTTTAAAATAATCGATATGGTCACAAACGTACAACCCATTATATTAAAAAAAACCCATATAGCAAAAAAAAAAACAACACTTTAAACATGAGGTCCAACACATAAGCCATATAAAAAAATTATTACTAATATACACATTTGTCGACAAACTAGCCTAAAATTCGCATAAAATGTGGCCAAAAAAAAAAGATATCGAACCGTCCCAAAAAAAGAAAATATTCGGGAAAAAATTAACCCGTCCCAACGCAAATTTTTTTCCCCGAATCATACAAAAAAAGAAAATATTAAAAATTAGCCCCGCCATAACGCATTGCCCAAAAAAAACCCCCCGAAACGTAAAAAACAAAATTATTCGAGAAAAAATTAGTCCCGCCGTAACGCACGAGTTCTTTTGCTTGTTACTAAACAAATAATGTTTTCTTTAAAATAGTAAATATAATATAAGTTTTAACTAAACAAATAATGTTTTCTTTAAAATAGTAAATATAATACAGTATAAGTTTTACTGCATAAAAGGAGAAAATACTTAACTTTGATCTTGCTTAAAAACTTATAAAATAAGTAATGTTGTTTGACAAAAATAATTTGTTACTCATATAAATACTTAATTATGGTTTAATTAACACACTTTCTCCCCTCTTACTTACACTTATATATACAAAAAAATTTGAAAAAAATACAGACATAAACAAATTGACCTTAATATACACTCTCTTTTGCGCGAATAATCATCTAGTTTATAACAGTAGACAACGTTTGAGACAATTTGAAAGAAAAAGGAACAAGTAATTTGGAATGGAAGAAGTAGTTTTCTTATCTTGAAACTTTGTACATGATCTAAATCCTTAAAGTAGTATACTTCACATGAACTAATAACCAAAATTGCTTCTCACTGAAAATCATTTTATAAATCCATCATTTCATACCAAACGGATAATTTAGATGCAATTAATAATTGTACAACCACTCTATTTTTGTTTCGATTTAACCAATAAAGTGAACAAACAAAATATACTATTTGTTGAAAACACGACACTGAATTTGACATATGAAAGATTTCTCGACATACAAAATAATATTGCTTTTAAGCAAAGTTTTTAGATATTTTCCCTAATCATGCTCTATGGAAACTTTACTCAAATTCGGAATTGTTGTACAAAACAGAAATTTGATTAGACAAGTCGTTTACAATTGGGACAACATGAGTGGACAATAAATAAGATTTTAATATAAAAAATACATATCGAGTATATTGAGGACCTGGGATGCCATCTTGTTGTACTAGTTCGCTCAATTGAGGAGCTGGGATGCCATCCTGTTGTACTAATTCGCTTGTAGCCGTAATAAATATCTTGTTGCTTTTCCATAAAAAATAAAATAAAAATAATTATACACATTCAAAATTTACATTAGGTTACTTAATTACAATCATCTCTTATTGCTTCATTTATGCATGAGTTTACAAGATAATGTATATGTCAACTTTGACTACACACTTTCTATGTATTATCTCGTATTTGTTGAGTTGTGAAGGCTTATCCCACATCGGTAAGATAAGTAAACTGAAGAGGAGTTTCAGACTTATAAATATCCCTCTCATTGTAATTGTAAATTTGGACCTGGGTGTGTGTATCTCATTATATCTTGAGTGTATCTGTTTGTACCCCATGCAGCTTAGCACGGGTCGTGCAGTTTGGCAAGAGCTTAATAATATCTTTCTGGTTTGATCCCGTGGACTGCCACGACTATCCTTGTCGTGGATACCACATTATATCTTGTGTCGATTTACTTTTCGCTATTTATCTTCCGTAAGCCTTGTTTGTGTTCTTTATTGTTCTTAATTGTTTGGTTATTTGTTGTGTGATCCTTTGTCGTGGGTGTAATATCCTTACAAATGGTATCAAGAGCCGAGGTTCGAGAAGAAGGAATCATACAACTTGGAGGAGGCCATTATGAGAAGAACAAAGACTTTGTGCTTGGTTTGTCATATTCTACACAGCGGTGGTAGAATTGACATTGCGGGTTACGATAAACAATGGCAGAAGACGTGAAGTTAAATATCGACAGAGTCAAGAGGTGTTAGTAGACATTCCAGAGAGGATTACAGAGCATGGGTTGAGTTCAGAAATCACTCAAAGCTCAGGTGGGAGCTTAAATACGAGTGAGGGGTCCAAAAACAGTAGGAGCTTCGAGGATATTTATGATCTTGTTTAGTTTGTTGGGCCAATTCAGAGCCCAATTGTCTCTGCCTAGATTTAAACAGAAATTAGACTAAGTATTGAAAAGTCGCTGAGTGCAAAGCATCAACGAGCAGTGAAGACTAGCTGGGTGCAAAACATCAGCTAGCTAGCAGTGAAAGGAATCGCTGAGTACAAAGCCTCAACGAGCAACCTCGGACGTATTCAAGTCAAAGACATTGTCAAGGAAGTCGAAGATTACTTGAAGACATACTCGTCAGCTGGGATGGATATCAGCTGGTATGTAGAAGGAATACGCTGATGGTTTCAAGGAGAGTTAAGGGTGGCAATACCCTGACTATTCTATTACCCTTTGAAGAAGAACAAGCTAAACTTTAACCTTTCACTAAGTAAGGTTTAGGCGAAAAACTCATTAAAGCATAATGGCGGGACAAAAGGTTATTCGAGTTAAAGCATGTACCTTGTACGAAGTTGGTAAAGTAAGTGAACAGTTGACAAAACTGCTTACTAAAGTATGGGCGAGATGTTTCCAAGAATGGAAGTGCATTAAATGCACTGTACTTCCACCACAGGATTCTTGACATGTCACAACTGCCCCCACTAAGGAGTCAACCTCGTATTAGTATAAATAGAGAATGTTGTAAGGAGTAAATGCTATCGCTTTTATTGTTGTTGTTATTATAGTGAACCCCTTTTGATGCATGGTTCTGCTACGTTTTTGTTCTGACCAATCTAAACTTAGTGACCAGAAAAAATGGTCCAACTAAATGTAGCATAACAATGTGATAGAAATGGATCTTTACTTTTTGATATTTCTTGTAATGGCTACATCATAAATGTATAAAAAGAAAGTGTTTTAACAAAGATGAATAGTTACTTAGAATGCTAAAAGCAATTGAAACATTAATCATCAAAAGTTCAAAACATTACATGGGTGTCTCAAAAATATACTGCCAAGGGTGTTTAGTCCAATTCCCTTTAAAGGACCTTAACAATATTTGGTTCCTACGCAAAATCCTAAAAAACCCTTACAACCTAATAATGATGGAAATTAGATTGCCAATATTCAATTCATTTCTTTCATCCCCATTATACTACTTTCATACTTGCAGCACCCCATCTTTATACATTCAGTCTTGGCTTATCGACACCCTCTTCATTGACGATAAAATTAGAGGATTGGGAAACGGCTTCTAACAACCGTGTAAGTTTTACAATATTTGGTTTTGGCAAGATGAAGATTATTCTCTTTTGTTCTACCCGCATTTTGCAATTTCTCCATCACTTCCCCAACCGGGATTCACCATTACAAGCTGATAGAACAAAATAAGATAAGACCCAAAAAACATTAATCATGGACGGAAACACAAAAAAGCCACAATGAAGATAGCAAGGAAAAAATAAAGGTTGGATGTGACTTGCCTCAACACCCTCTCTTTTCCAATAGCTTATGTGTTCCTGGAAAAATGTCAATACATTTGTGTCTATGCCATCTTCTCTGCTGAAAATATTTGTCATAATATAATGATAGGCATTTTTCTTAGATTGGCATACCTTTGCTGGAGCGGGATTAAATTTATAGACTCGGGTGAGATTTTTAATGTGTTGTTATTGTAGTTGGTGATTAGGTGTATTTATTTTTGTTATATTTAATCGGTTTAGCGTATTTTATCTTGTTGTTGTTGTCTTTAGTTTTGATATTACTAGCTTGTGGGATTTTTGTAGACAGGATGGTGGGAGGGCGGGAATCGAGCTAACAAGGGGTAGGGTTGTGGCGGGGTGTTGGGGGGTTGGGTGTGTTGGGTGGGGTGTGAGTTGGGGTGTGGGTGGTGGTTGGGTGTGGGGGGGGGGGTGGGGGAAGTTTGGGTTGTGTGTTGGTGGGGAAGGGAGTGTGTAGGTGTGGGGGTGTGGGGGGTGGGGGTGGCGGGGTTGCAGGGTGTGGTGTTGGGTGGGTTGGGGGGGGTTGGTTGTTTGGGTGCTTGGGTGGGGTGGGGGGGGGTGGGTGGGGGGCGTGAGTTGTTGGTTTTATTTTTTTTATTAATTTATTATATTATTTTACTATTATATTTTATTATAATTTTTATATTTTATTTTTTTTATTATATTTCTTTAATATTTTTATAATATTTTTAATAATTATTATATTATATAATTTTTTTTTATTTTTTTTTTTTTATATAAATATTATTTTTTATTGATTTAAATTTTTTTATAATTTTTTTTTTTATTATTATTATTTTATTTTTTATTATTATTATTATTTATTTTTTTTTTTTATTTTTTTTTTTATATTTTTTTTTTTTTAATTTTTTTTTTATTTATATTTTTTATTAATATTATTTTTATTATTTTAATTAATATTAATTTTTTTTTATTTTATTATTATGTTATTTTTATAATTATATTATTATTTTATTTTATTTAAATTTATATTTTATTTTTTTTTATTATATTATTTATTTTTTTTTATATAAATATTTTTATTTTTTTATTTTATTAATATTATAATTTTTTATTCATTTTTTTTATTATAAACCAAAAAAGCCAAATGAAGAAGCAAGAAAAAAAAAATGTTGGATAGGACTTGCCTCAACACCCCTCTTTTCCAATACCCTTCTGAGTTCCTGGAAAAATGTCACTCCATTTGTGTCTATGCCACTTACAGCTGAAAATTTACAAAAAAAGAAGGCATTTTTCTTAGATAGCAACTTTGTGGAGCGAAAATAAACTCTGTGAGATATAACGTGTTTAAATAGACTTAGGATCAAATGAGAATAAATTTTGAATAAACGTTAAGCGACTTTTAACAAGTATAATTCAAATAGACTTATAAAACCTATCAATAGGTCAAAATCGTGACGTATAAGCTTGGTTTAATCTGGCAACAAGTGAATATTAGAAGCTACCTGCAAGATCTAAAAGCACGTATCTGAGACTAGAATGACTTTTGGTATCTTCTTCATCCTCATAATCTAGTATCCACCTCAAAACCCTTCAAGAAACATTCAAAAATAAAAACTTCGTTCACTTAGTAAACCGAAAAATATGACTGCTATATGAAAAAAATAGGGAAATTTTTACCTATCATTGAGATAATTAGAGTTGGCAAAGTTGATTGGTGCTTGGATACTCAAAATCAAGAAACCGGGAATTGAAACAGCATCCTTGTACTGATGTTTGTTCCTAAATATGTCGGTTCCAGGTATGTTCCCCAACACCACTGTCTTAGGTCTTGTCATTTGCAACACCATCTTAAATATCGAAATCCCAACCTAAACAAAAATTATAATCAATTTGTAAGTTTATTTGCATTCCAGATCGTTATATAGATTTTCTCATTATGTTACTGTAAAATATACTTACAGCCAGTGCTAGTCCTTCTTGGACCGAGATAAAGATGACACCAAAGAAAGCACACAGCATCACCACAAAATCGAATTTGTCAACTTTCCATATTTGGTAAGCGGCTGGAAGGTCAATGAGACCAACGACGGCTGTCACAATGATGGCTCCCAATACAAGGTTGGGTGTATACCGAAACAATGGCATCAAGAAAAGAAGTGTGACCATAACTGTCACGGCCATGACTATGTTGGAGACTGCGGTTTTGGCTCCAGCATTGTGGTTCACAGCTGACCGCGAAAATGCACCTAAAAAGGGTAGCCGTTAGATTACAAGTAAAAACTTTACGATTCACAAGTTGTGAACCATGTTAGGTTTACAAATGACCGCGAAATAACTATTATATATACCAGTAGTGATGTAGCATGATGTTGTGGAACCAACAACATTCATGACTCCAATTGCTATCATTTCTTTGTTACCGTCAACTTGGTAGTTTTTTATGGCAGCAAATGTTCTACCTACAGCAATCCCTTCCTGCGTAAAAAGAAAGAAAAAACATTTTCAGGATAACTAGATAAGTATTACACGCTGTAATCGATTATGCAGTAAAAAATGTAACTTACAGTGAGGGAAATGATGCCAGTGATGAGACCAGTTTTCAAAACTAGACCAATATGACTTCCATGAAAATGTAACATGTTCCATGAAGGTGGATTTAGTCCTTGTTCCAGTTTTCCAATCTATTAAACGACACAAGTTAATAGTACATTAGAATTTTTATTGCCAGTTAGTATATATAAGTGGATAAAATTTAAGCATCCTTACCACAGAAATGCCATGTTTTTGAGCTTTGAAAACGAATATAATGAGTGTAGACAGGATAACCGAAAGGAGAGGCGCTCCTGCTGATACCCAAAACAGTTTCGGTTTCCTTATGCTCTGTGTAGATGAAGAAAGTTGTCAGTAACATTCAGTAGCGGAGCTAGAAAGTTAGTAACATAAAAATGAACATACGCAAAAAAAGGCATCACATGACATAATTGTCCCCGTCATTAGTTTTAAGACGTAAATTTGATTATACTCGTCTTTTAATTTTAAATCATCAATCTACTTTTGCAGAAATATTATGGTAAATTTGTTGTTTATATGATTAGCCACAGCTATAGTGCTGATAGATTCACTACTTGAGAGCCGTTATCGGACATTTTAGTGTGCTTGATGAATGATGAGTATCGGCTTTTAAAAGTTTGAAACATGTTTGCAAAATAAGGCTCTATGTTATGTCTTTAGATACTTGTACTAAAGGTTTTGGTCATGAAATAACAAGGAACTTTTCTAAATTCACTGATTTGGTCTGTAGACTTTGAAAAAGTTGTGTATATGTTAACTAACTTTTATAAAATGTTTCGATCTGCACATTTTGATGACGTGTCATACTTAAAAGTCACACGTGACACCATTTATAACCCGACACGTCATTAAAATATGCATATATGAAAGTTTGTTACATTTATGTTCACGTAACAAAACGAGACAATAAAAAAAGTTCATTACCATTCAACCAGTCTAAGACCAAATTACCCTTGTACTAATGACAAACTTTTCTCAAATTTCTCCAATATTAAAACAAATTATCATTAACAAGTGAGTACAAATGTGGATAGAATCAAAATAATAATGTAATCAATGAAAAAAGGAACTTTTGTTTGATAAAGAAAAATAATTGAAATAAATATGTCTTTTAGTATAAAGTACCCTTATTTTCGTACCGTCCTACCTCTTCATGACATGTTATTTGCGGCTATATTTTAAGACTATTTTTGTAAGTTTTTGTATGTAAAGTTAGAATGTTTTACAACTTTAATGATCTTATTAACATAATTAAATCAAATATACTATTAATCATGTATATAAGTACTGACAATTACTTGTCAATAACATGTATATGTGTATATATATTATATATATCACTAGATTCAAAAATATACTTACAATGTGTCTTGCCACAAGCAAGAAGATTAGAAAACTAGACCCCATCAAGATTGTTTGCCATGACCACTGCATCCAAAATTCAACACACAATTAATAAGTACACAAAAAACTCCATACATAAATTTTATAGTAAGCTGTAAACACCAATACACTTGATAGTTTGGATAAATGTTACTCCATTCGTTCCGAAAAGAGTGTTCACAAACAAAAAATGATAAATTATGATACATGTAATTAATGCAATTTTTATTTGATAAAAAATCATTGTTACCCTCTATTTTTTAATAGAAATTAGAAATGAGCACTTAATATAAGTTTTGCTTATAATGGCAAAATTAGGAAAACTAGTCATAATTAGTGTCTATAAATAAAAGTTAGACTTTAAAAAAAAAAAAAACATAAATAGCAAGGTGAACAATTTTTGTGAGACGTCTATGAAGCATATATCTATGCTTTTTGTTTGTTTGGTTTTGTGTGGCAATATTCTGTTTTCTTTCTCCGTTTCAATGCTCAATACATTCTTACAAAAAGAACCTAAAATCCAAATATCTCAATGTAATCTAAAGTTTTTTGTACACTTGTGACAACTTGCATGTGTTATAAATGAAAAAATAAAAAAAGTGTAGCAATAAGTTACCTCTTTAGTATTGTGAAACACAGAGGACATGACAGGAACCAAACCCATTTCTTTAGTGAAATGAGTGATACCAAGAAGAGCTTTCAATTGTTGAAGTGATACTATGATTGCTGCTCCAGCCATGAATCCAATAAGTGTAGCCTTTGACAAGAAGTCTATTATGAACCCAAGCCTATAAAGCACAAATTCGATTAGTACAATAAAAAAGTTGTTGTATGTATTATAACTTTGTACATTATGTCTGATCAAATAAAAAAGAGAATTGCTAGAAAACCACAAAAGACTTACATCAAAAACTTTCACAAATGATTTGTCACATGTTTAGTGGTATTCTCTTTCTTACTTTTGAATTCTCTTTCTTAAATACATCCACTAAACATGTGACAAATCATTTTGTGAAAATTTTTGTGGAAGTCTTTTTGTGGTTCTAGCAACTCTCATAAAAAAGTTGTTGGTCCCCTTTTGGATAGAATGTTTTTTGAGAAAAAGATGTCAATTTGGCGGACTTTCATTTGACTTATCATATAATCATCCTATGACCAGAATTGAATCAATATTTTTTTATCTAATTGCCAATTATCTCTCTTTCATCGCAAACGTTCAGTCAACAAGGTCAAAAGAGCTTTGAGAAAATAAGTCGCGTGTTCTCACAACTCCTGACCTAAAAGATCACTCGAACAAGTATTTTAAAATTTTGAGACTAGTTTTCCTTTAACAAATAGGTAGACGAGACCAACAGAGGTGCATGATCAGGGTTTCCCGCCATATTTAAACCTTCGAGTAACGTTCAAATCAGAAAGTAATCTAGTTATATTAACATCATCATCTAGTACTATTTAAGTGTATATAATTTTTTTTTAAATCTTTGACCGTTGTTTAAAACAGTTCGAGTTAGAATAAGGAACCTTCATAAAGCCAAGAGAGGCTTGAAAGAGACCACAAAGAAGGTAAAATTAAAGCCAATGAAGAAACAAAATAGGTCTTGTGTAGGAGCCACTTCGTTTCTCAGCATTGACCCCATTAATATGATGCAATTGACTACTAGTGCCACTGCTAGATCCTTGAGCTCCTAGTACAGCATATACTAGTGGTGCACAAAACCTTGAATCTACATCAGTCAACACCAACAACAAAAATTTTGAATAAGTATTTGATTATCATTTAGATAACTTTTTTTTAATGATTTTTTTGCACACTTTTGTGATTAAACTACTTGTGACATGCATTTGGATGTTTGCTATATTTTTTCTTCTAGTCTAAGAGTGATTGATAAATTATTAGGGTTTTTCTAACTTGTCCCATGGGGCAAGCAGTTTTAGTGGGAGACCTTCAGGCTGTGTGTCACAGCCTGATTGACCAGCAGTTATTTGTGGGGCCTGATAATGATTAATAACAATAACTGCTGGCCAATCAGGCTGTGACACACAGCCTGTGTCCCCACCTTAACATATTGTTGCCGCGCCCCCCCCCCCTGGGGCACCATTTAGAAAAAACCTATTAATTGTTTGGATAGTTTTATGAACAAAAATTAGAATAGGGCATAAGCTCTTTTCCACTTATTTCAACAATCAGAAAATATTTGTTCATGTAAAGTATAATGTCTTTTTGGAATTTTCACAAAACATGTTCAAAGAGTCAATAATACTAGCTTTTTATTTAAAAAAAGCTTGCTAAGTTAGCAAGTTCTAATCATGGCAGTGTAAAGAAAAAATAAATACTTACATAAACCAACTATAGGAGGGAGATTGGCAAGCTTTGCATAGCTTATACCCTAAAAAACAACAATAAAACCAAAAAATAACCTATGTCACAAATCATGAAATAAATAGTCTTATATAAGTATGGTACCACTTATCATAGACACTAGTGACAAAGATGTCATGGTGTGAAAATATATATATTTGTCATCTTAAAAAAAAAACACACAAACCAAAACAAATTTTTAAAGACAAAGATTATTTACCTGAGGAATAGCTAAACTAGCAATTGTGAGACCAGAAACAACATCAGACTTGAATAGGTTAAGGTTGTATTCAGGACCCCATTGAAGCATAGGAAAAATGTATTGAAAACCAAGAAGCCATTTTTGCTTAATGGATTGTCCTTTAAATTGTCTTAAAGGATCATCAGGAAAGAAGGTTTCTTTGAGCCTATTTTTCAGCTTTTGCAAGCTACTTCTCTTTGGTGGTGTCTCAACCTTATGAATCTCCATGGCTATCTCTACTCTATGATGATGGCTTTCATCAAGCTTTCCCTCCATTCTTTTGGCTTCTTTTTTTCGACTTTCCGATAACACGAATAGTTCAAGATAATTGGCTAGAAGATGTAGTAAAGAAGGAGATGCTGGAATCGAACATGAGGTGTTGTATGCCACTTATATAAAAGGAATCAATGGTTGGTGTTGTTATCGTCATCCTTATGAGACAAACAAATATGCATCCCCACCTATCCATCAACTTTCCAAATGGAAGAGAGAGGATAAATTTCTTAATTTTTCTTCTTTTTTACAAGAAATAGATAGGACTAAATGATTATGAAATACTGTATGGATGAGTGTTAGGGAGCTTTTTAGGATTCTGGTTAAGCTCAAATGGACATAAAACAAAAGGGCTTTGATTGGCTTGATGAGTGGATCAATAATTGAAAAAGGTTAGATTCATGTCTCAAGTGTTTCTTATACTTTGTTGATTGCTTCTTATTTATGGAAGGTGCACATCTCTAAGCTGGTTATGACTTCAATGGTGGGCAGTTGAACATGGCTTAAATGCATTTCTGATGTATACAAAGATGCTGTAAAGAAAATTTGTCTCTCGCTACGTACCATGGTCGGTATGACGGTTCTCGATAATTGGATGATACAGCTACAATTCATTTATGAGGGGTCGAATATTTTTACGTGCGATTTTCACTTACTAATTTAGCCGTGATCACGGTGGTAAAATGCTATCTATTTGGGTTCTTTTCGTTTTCACGTTACCTTGTCGATTATTTGCTAGTCGAAGTAAAAGGACTGAAGGACGGCTAGTTTTCTTATTATGCTATGTGAAATGAATGTAACTTTCTTTATATCTATACAAATATGAGTGTTGGTGTTACTATATATGGTAGTAACAACTAATTTTCAAAAGGATAGGAAATTGATGCTTGAAGCTCTCTTTGGTGTGGTGTTGTGGACCTTATGGAGCTTTCGAAACCAACTCATATTCAACAATCATCATATGGCCTGAAATGAGATATTTGACAATATTACTGGCACTTCATTCTTGTGGTACACAAATAGAAACAGGACGCTACTAATTCGTGGAACAATTGGCCTTAAAACCCATTGATTTCTTATGTTTTGTAATTCTCTTATCTATTTCTTTCTGGCTTCTCACTAGTTTTTAATAAAAATTTGCTGTTCAAAAAAACAAATTATTAATAATGTGCTTTCATTATAAATGGCACCGGTTTGGACCTGATTCAACCCATGGAACAAAAACCTAATATAATTTGGCGAAAAGGCAAAGTGATTTTATGGGCAAGTTGTGCTTTTAAACATATTGGTGGGATATGGGAAGTAGGCCAAGGTTATTATTGGTTGGTCATGTTTTTTTTCCTTTGACCATGTTATTAGATTTTGGTCTGTGCCTTTATTGTATTTAGAATATATTAAATAACAATCGCGCGTTTTTTTTGCTCAGGTAAATTTTTTTTTCTTATTTTTTGACCATAGAAAGGGAGGGGATTATAAAATTTTTTTAGGCCGATGAACAGTAACTGAGCCTGGTGGGCCGGGTACTGTCATTTCCTGGTAGCAGCTAGTCAAAAACGACGTAGTATCACTTTTCAAATGTGTATTACCATAATTATTTGGTGTGTTTTAGAATAATTTTCTACTTTTTATATTTGTCAATCAGAAAGTAATTACTCTTTTCGTCTTAATTTACTTGTCTATTTTTTATTTTTGCTGTTTTTTTCTTCAACTTTGATTTTAAATATATTGTTTGTGATATATAATAATTGATGCAAAATATAGGAATGAATTGAGTTTTAAATATATTTTCATTAGTATAGTTTTCATCAAGTATTATATAACATAGAAAAAGTAATTTAAGATCAAAGTTGAGGAAACAGACAAATAAATTGAGACGGAGATAGTAAAAACATTATTAAAGGTAAAATCATATTTCTGCACAACTATTTTATGAAAAATAAAAAATAAAATAAATAAATAAATGAGGTTTTACTTACTTATTTTACTTAAAGATTGCGAGTTTTTGACTCAGATGTACGCGACTTAATAAGGTTACTGACACGACCCTTCTATAGTCACCCTCTTATGTGTACCAACTGAGTTTTGAATTTTAACATTTTGTAAGGAAGCCAATTGTCTTACCATTATAACATTTTGGTGATGGTTATAGGACAAAAAAAATAATAATATTTGAAAATTTTAAAAGCCTCCATAGTTCTAAATATATACTCCATCAATTTCAAAATAATTTTCCCCGACAATAAAAAAGCACAGTTTAAAAGAAAATATATCAAGACTAATTATCAGTTTTTGCATAATGTAAGTTTAACCATTAACTAAACAAATAATGTTTTCTTTAAAATAGTAAATATAATATAAGTTTTACTGCATAAAAGGAGAAAATACTTAACTTTGATCTTGCTTAAAAACTTATAAAATAAGTAATGTTGTTTGACAAAAAT
>BQNB010119117.1:4511-20870 GCA_026074375.1 Tanacetum coccineum
TTGGTTAATTATTTATGCATGTTAATTGATCCTAATTGCTTCCGCTATATTTATACTTTGATGTTATAATTATAAATTGTTATGAATGTATAATTCCATCAAGTCGGACGTAGCTTACTTAGAATAGCTCTAGCATTGTCTATAGTCTATACGCATGCATTTTTCTTGACGCTCATCATAGAAGATAAGCATAAGATAATGTTAGTTATGCATGGAACGGGTGTGTAAGTGCTTCTATTGTGAGTTATTAAGTTTGGTAAAAAAAGTTAAGCCCATTCTTATTCCGGTACCAAAATTAGAATTTCTCGTCTTGATACCGTACCGATTTTTAATGGTATCAGATTTTTTAAAAGAATTACATGGTACCGGTACCGTACCGGGTAGTGATAACCGGTACCGGTCTTAATTTCATTATTCCATGACTTGCAATGTTAGGTCCTCTTGAAGAGAAAACCGTTCCACATTGAAGGTTGAATAATAGTATTCACATGGGATGAAGGTGAATTCAAATACTTTTTAATCGCAACTCCTTCTCTGTAACCGACATGAGATGAAGGACCTATACTTCTATTGCTACACTATTGCCATTTAGTTTATCGTTCGCAAGAATCATAGCAGCTCCCCAAGCCTCCTTAACCGCCTTACCCATTGCACTTCCCACGAGATTGATAAGTTCTTAAAAGGGTCAAACTAGAAAGTCAACGTAAAAGTCAACTATACTCAAAAGTCTGTTGCTTTATTTTTTAAAAGTCTGCCCTCTGCTTGCTTCTTTTTCCCTCTTGCCCTGTTCAAGACTGTCCGATTGGCCACGGGCTGTTTCCACGAAAAACTATGTATTTTACAATTCTCAAATTAGTATTTTATGTAAATGTTGATGAATATATAAATATATAACATTCATAATATAAATTAGTTAACATATATTTATATGCAAAAAATCACTAATCTCTATACTTTGCAGTGTTGCCATCATGATCAAGCAGAAGTAGTGTTTCCATGTAGGAACTTACAGAGAGCCGAGAAACATTAGTGTATTCAAAATCATTGCGTTTCAATTATAGCTTTGTCATTCTTTCTAAACTCTAATACTTGCAGATCGTGTTTCAATTATAGCTTTTGTTGGAATCTAACAATTAAGTTAACCATTTAACTTATACGAGTACGCAACGGATAGATCTAGTCTAGCATATATAATTAACATACATTAAACACAATAAGGGACATGAAAAATAAATAGAAAACATACCCTTGTAGACACCAGCAAATAAATGAAACCAAGAATGAGAAACGAGTGACTAAATTGTCACCTCTACGAGTGCTCACACAAACACGTAAACAAGCACACCCGGATGATAGCCATACATCGCGTACAACCCAATACAACCTTTGTATATAATCAACCCTGAATAAAGTACCAAATACCACTCTTTTACATGTAACCGAAATTCAGAAAGTGAGTATAGGGTTTTAACCAAATTCGGTTACAACCGAATTAGGTCAGAATGAACCGAAAAACCCAATACCAAAACCACAGGTCGAATCAATCAATTCCCACGCTTTGGGAACAATTAAACTGAGTGTATGAACCTGCTTAAACAGCCTGGGATCAAAACACAACTCGATTAACCCTAAATGGATCAACCGAATTAGGACAGCGGGTTTTTAACTCAACCGAATAATAAAACTGCTTTGATTTTTTGATTGAGAGAAGGAAAGGCATAGATTTAGTGTGATGTTGGATCAGATATATCAAGCAAATGAGTGAGGGGATGAAGGTTTATAAAGCCTTCAAACCCTAATTATGATAAGACTCAAAAACTAGCGTTTTAGTGTTATCATAAAACCTCTCTAATCCTTATCACTCTTTCCTTCTCCTTATCCCCATATACATCGAACCTAGACCCTTTCAAAACCTTCATATTAGCCGGCTACATTAGGAGAACAATAAGGTTTTGTCTAGTTAATTTTTGTCTGAATAGTTTACACTAGAAATCGTATTGTGAAGTATTAAGTGAACTCTAAATGTTTTTCGTGTGTGCCCCCAATAGGCTCACACACTTCTAGCCATACGTGTGCGCATCCAACTTCCATAATCCAACAGCTTTGTCATTCTTTCTAAACTCTAATACATTATAATACTTAGGATAATTCTACTCAATGCGGAAAATCATAGTAAAAGATTGTGTAACACCATCATCCTTCATCATCCACACATCCCATAAATTCAATAAATGGCCGTAAATGTCGGCGTATTCGAACACGATAAGACACTCGTTCCACTTGGATAGCATTAGAATTTTCATGTGTAGTAAACTATTCGGAAGATACACTTTTCCAAATTCATCATCACTCAAATCAAACGAAACAATAGAATTATACCCATTTCCGAAAGTCGACAGCATATCATCATGCTCAAGCCAATAGATAAACCCTTCAACACACACAGCCTCATTGTAATACCTTGTACCACGTGGTCTATATCCACGCGGTGGTCGTCTATTTGGTTGTTTAAGAGATAGTACTTTTCTCCAAGCTCGATCGTGTGCTTAATGTATAAACCTGAACTTCCCGGATACCCTCGACATTTTCAATCTTAACAAGTTTAGGGTCACGAGTTTCGGGACAAACCCCAAAACCAACCCAACTAGTTATAGGTCCTACTGGAACCGACACAGATTTTCTGATGGATGGATTCCAAAACACAACTATATTTTTTTTTGGGTAATCTTTATTATATGGTTAATTACTTGAAAATGTATCATACTTGTCATTTTTTGTTATTATGTGTACTGAACTTATATTTTTCTTATTGTGTGTACTGAACTTTTAAATTTCGACCTTTGTATGTATTTGTGACCGTTTTACCCTAACATTTTTAAAAATTTGAATGGTAAAATGGTCATTTTACATGGTCAAAAAGTGACAAAATACACACAAAGATCAAAATTTGAAAGTTCAGTACACACAATAAGAAAAAAATAAGTTCAATACACACAATAACAAAAAGTGACAAGTATGATACATTTTCACGAAATTATCCCTTATTATAACCGTGAAAATATATTATTCCGTACGAGGAACCGAGTATCCTTACGCGTAGAAGTGTCTTAATAGACAAGGGGACAGTTATGGGAGACATGTGTTCCGGAAAAGCGTCATTATCGATAATGGAAAGGAATTCATCTTTATCGGCAATGTGTTGTTCGTGATTTTTTATTGCTAGTAGATAACGATCATTCATCGCATGGTACTTCTTGATGAATTTCGGGTTGTCAATGAGAGACTTCCATTGGTTCGAAACACATCGAAATCTAATCAATGATTTGGCTGGAAGCTTTTTGAGGATACTTCTTTGGATATCAAAAGGAACGTGGTCTGCCAATATGATTTTAAGGTTTTTAGTTAGCGATTATGAAACAGGCAGCAAGTTTTAAATTTGGATGTGCGCCCCCTTTTATAAGATCTTCTCCTCTTTACTATGTTCTCCACCAGGCGATGTGGGACAAATAAATTTGCCTTAAGGCTTACAAGGGTCTTAAAGGCTTCTCATATCACATTAACGCGGGGTGAGCGCGGTTCCAGAACCACAAGGAACCGATTCGGAACCGAGAGAACCGAGAATCAAAAAATGCATATCTTAAAAACCGAGAACCGGACTAAAGAGCGTGGTTCCTGTTGTTAGAAATTGTCTGGTGTTAGGGTGTGTGATAATCCTGGATTTCTTACTTGAATCGTGTTGAGTTTACTTTCCGTATAAAGTATTTCGACCCTATATATGCTTGGGTTGTACGAAATCTCTATCGGGATAATTCAAGAAGAATGACAATTTGAGTCTAGGCATAAAATCACAAATCAAGAACAAAAGAGAGGAATTGTATGTGTGTTTTTCGTTATGTATCTGAGACACAATCTTTTCTGTAGATATAACAGAAAGTTAAGACAGTTTTTGGGAATTTAGAGTTGGTTAAAACCGAAAATACAACCAACTATCATACGGCGTATCATAAATGGTTAAGGGGTAATGTCTATACAAATTTCACTTGTTACGGCGTAACCATCAATGGTTACGGCGTAATCAACAAGCCTTGTGCTACTGGAAACATATTACGGCGTAACCTAGTCGTATAGGCTACGGCGTAATCAACCCTAAATAGTTTACGGCGTAAACCCTGCATTTCCTGTCTTGATAGATTTCATATTAGCTCAACGACTGTGCACTTCACACTTCCCTAACTCATATCCGAGCCGAACATGAAATTCCATTGGTCTCTAGTAAATCATCATTACCTAAATAGCCGTCGATGACACTAAAATCACCAACACGTGTTAGAGTATTTCGGTCCAACCTGATTCAGACCAAAAATTTTTGAAAAACACCCAATATTACAATATTTTTAATGTGTTTGTACTTATTTACGTCTTAAGAATAAAGAATATTGAACGATTAATATAGTATATAGCAGAATATCCGCGCTATGGCCTCGGTAGTAGTAGATTTTAACTTTCTGGTGAAGACCATAATACACGGTCCAAACGGTTGATTGTTTCTGACGTAATTGATCACCACGCACCTCTTTAATTTATTTTTTTACGATCAGCTTATTTGTCTCCTTTTAAATTGTGACCCACTAATAGCAAAATAAAGTAAAGTGCTTAAATCGAAATGAATATGATAGTAGCGAACTACAATTTAATACAATTTTTCCGCGTAATTTGCTTTATTCGTGTTTGGTTAAGCTTGTCACTGAAACACATAGATAGAGAATACTTGTACTAAACTCTCGTTACTAGCACAAGCCCTTGCTTTTGACAGTTAGAAAAGATAACATTTTTCCAGAAAGCATGATATTGTCGAGAACTTTGAATTTGTCTAGAATGATATGTTGATAATGCTCTTTCGAATGATTTTATCTTCTATTTGATTGTCATGAGTGGCATGGTTTGCTATACTGCTCAAGTTATGTTGCGAGAAAGAATGGCAGCCATTAAGACCAGGAGATTGGCATTCAGTTAAGAAAAAGGCAAGTAAAAGGTATTTCTATGATGAAAGAGTTGTGAAAGATAATTGAAACACCGAATCTAATGTTGATAAATCTTTTTGGAAGGTCAATGTTAACCAACTTCACCCACCCATTTTTCCAGTTAGAAAAGAGAAGATTTTTCCACACGCAGGCCCTTGCTTTTGACAGTTAGAAAAGAGAACATTTTTCCAGAAAGCATGATATTGTAGAGAACTTTGGATTTGTCTAGGATGATATGTTGATAATGCTCTTTCGAATGATTTTATCTTCATGAGTGGCATGGTTTGCTATACTTTCATGATATTATTCTAGTAATTTAATGCCTTCATGGTCAATTCAATATGAACTAAAGTATAAACCATTGGATTGA
Source organism: Tanacetum coccineum (assembly GCA_026074375.1). Classification (NCBI taxonomy): domain Eukaryota; kingdom Viridiplantae; phylum Streptophyta; class Magnoliopsida; order Asterales; family Asteraceae; genus Tanacetum; species Tanacetum coccineum. Next base: position 9,903 of record BQNB010119117.1, read on the forward strand.
TATTACATACAAAACTATGTTAATTGGTCCAATATATGTATCACCAGAATGAGTTAATTTGTCAAAATACGTTCATTGTCATACATTAAGTTACCTAGTTGAGACAAAAATATGTACCAATATTACCAAATAAGTTATATTCCAAAAATTTAAACCAGTGGCAAAATTTCCATATCGGTGTGATTAAGAACACATACATGACATAGAGATCATCATCACTAAGATCGTAAACATTTCAAGACAAACATTAAGTTGCACGCGCTATTTAATAACCTAAACTAATCTGTATACTTTGCAGTGTTGCCATCATGACCGTCATCAATAATGATGAAACCAAGCTACTGCAAGCAGAACTAGGGTTTCCATGTAGGAGCTTATAGATAACAAACTAGTTTTTCCAACCTCAGTGTGTTCTGAGGGAATTTGGATATAAATGACACGTTGGAGCAGGGATCATAAACTTGAGATATGGGATCAACATCATCATCATTATTTGCATATCTTGTTTCAATTATAGCTTCGCCATTCTTCCTAAGCTCTAATACATTATCATACTTAGGAAAAATCAACTTTTTGTGGGACAGCTCAGTAAAAGATTCATCATAAAAAAACATCATTCTTCGTCATCCATACATCCGAGTAATTCAATAAATGGCCGTAAATGTCGCAGTATTCAAACACGACAAGATACTTATTCCACTTGGATAACATTAAGCATTCTGAGCGTTCTAAACTACTATCCTGAAGAAAACTACACTGAAGATCAATTATTTCAACTTTATCATTACTCAAATCAAACGAAACGATAGAATTATACCCGTATCTAGCATTACGCGCAAGCCAATAAATAAATTGTCCAACCCACACCCCGACATGATACCTTAAACCACATGGTATATATGGTAATTCAAGATATATTTTTTTCCAAGCCTGTGTGCTTAATGTATATACCTGAACTTCCGGGATACCCCTGACATAATCAATCTTAACAAGTTTAGGATCACGAGTCTTGGGACAAACCCCAAAACCAACCCAACTAGTTCTAAGTCCTAACATAGGTTCCAACAAAACCGACACAGATTTTCTGATGGAAGATTTCCAAAACACAACCATCTCTGAACCAATGTTTGGGTAATCTTTATGATAACCGTGAGAACATGTTATTCCGTACGAGGAACCTAGTATTCTTACGCCCGAAAGTGCCTTAACAGACAAGGGGACAGTTATGGAAGACATGTGTTCAGGAAAAGCGTCGTTGCCGATAATGGAAAGATTGTCATCTTTATCGGCAATGTATTGTTGGACATTGTATCTTGCTAGTAGATGACGATCATTCATTGTGTTGTAAATCTTGACGAATTCCAAGCTGTCGATTAGAGACTTCCATTGTTTTGAAACAGACCGGAATCGAACCAATGAATTGGCTGGAAGCTTTATGATGATTATTGTTTGGACATCGAAAGGAACAAAGATTTTTACCTTGTTATGAGATCTTCTCCTTCTTAGCTGTGTTCTTTCCATTATTGTCTAGATATTTAGAATGCATGTGCGCCCTTTTTATAAGATCTTCTGCCCTTCAATTTGTTCTCCAACAGGCGATGTGGGACAAATAGATTTTCCTTGTTTTTGGCTTTGTTCTTTAACTTTTAGATTGTAATCGATCAAAACGTTTTTAAGAGATTAGTATGATATGTTATTAATGCACAGTGTAATAGTAACATTTTCTTAACCAATGCAATTTGAAAGCCGAGACGAAGAGAGCATTTAAGATCGCTAATTTTAAACCACTACTCTCAGCATAAAGGAAAATTAAAACGTAAATGAGAGTCCTCCTGAGAGTTGTCAATTAGATATAAGATATGTTTTATTTACTTATGCATTTAGTAACATTGGTTCATTATTTTGAGCTGGTAACCACAGTGTTACTCATGGAAATGTTTTCTCGATACACATTGAATGTGACATTTAACTGAGCAAATGTTTTTTCGATACCATTCCCACACACCATACCCGATATTCTTTTCGGGTACCTTATAAGCTTAATACGAAAAAAAAGGGATCTTGATGTTACCCTTTTGATCCATAAATGGTTTTTTCTGTCTTTTTTTGAGTTTGGTGTGATTAAGTTCAACAAGATGATGGTCTCTACTAAGAAGAAGAAAAGTAAAGCAAAATAATGAAGATGTTGAGCTTAGTTAGTTAGTATGGGAATGATTATATACTTTGAATTACTATTGATTTGCTACATTGATTGTACAAATACTTGTTATTATAATGAAGTTTGAATGTTTTACTTAATTCGATTACAAGTGTTTTCATCGGTTGTTATTTGGATTGTGTTCACTAAAAAGAAGAAGAGTAAAGCAAAATGATGATTGATGAAGATGTTGAGCTTAGTTGAAGATTGCATGTTGTTAGTTACTTAGTTATTGACAACTCTCATGAGTTATTGAGTTCGGTAAAAAAAGTTAAGCCCATTCTTATTCCAGTATTAAAATCGGGATTTCCCGTCTCGGTACCGTACCGATTTTCAGTGGTATCACATTTTTTAAGCGAATTTCATAGTACCGGTACCGTACCGGGTAGTGATAATCGATACCGATACAGTTCCGGTATCGTACGGTTTTTCCGATACCGATGCTCATTACTACTTCTCAGTCATGTACCAAAACGATCATTCTTTCTTAATTAGTATTTGTTCATAATCATCACACCTTATTCCACCATTAAAATTATAAGGCATATATTTATTTTCGGATATCACAAAATAATGGTCATCTTCTTGTCTCAACCAACTAGTTATAAACCCCGTGCACGCACGGGGTTTTTGCTAATAATTGCAATTAATTAACGTGTCCTAAATAGGTTTTATACTTGTCGTATTGAAAATAAAAATATGATTTCTATTACGATTATAGATGTTTTTATATTTTCATTTTTTGATGTATAAAGTTAGTTTTAAATTAGTTTGGTATTATTATTGGTTCACATGTTTTGAACAATGAAGAAAATATTTTTGTTGGCAAAAGAATAATTATTATTTCTTTATTTTTATTATTGACCTGTGCACACAACATTATTTTTGTTGATTAGGAAAACCAAAAAATGTACATGCCCAAAATGCTCAAGCACAAGTTTTTTATATCACGCTTGATTAAGCTCCACTATCAACAACGGATTGTAAAATAATAGTACTTGTTCAAGAGCTTATATTACTCTTAAGAGTAGTGCTATTTAGACCTACAACACATACCTAAATACATGCCTAATGCATAAATCACTTGTACATTTGTATTATGCATTTTCTACTCTTAAATACATATTACGGCTAAAGAAAATCATGTTAGAAATTATATGAATCAAGAAATATAAAAAAGGGGGTTATTTATGGGGTCAAAGACTTGGAAACGTTTTATCAGTTTAAATTATCAAAGATTATAAGAAAAATCTATTCCTTAGCATTAATTATCTTACATGGATAGTTAACTCAAAGTTTAGAAATTGGCCACTTAAGACACCATATAAACAAAAATGACAATCCAACTACTATGAAAAATGCTTTTTTCCGACAGAAGATATAAGTTATAAAGGCGTGCAAAATATATAGTAACATTTTCAGAGGACAGGACAAACAAATAGTAATCCTATGATTTTTGCATAAACTTTTCAGCTTGTATCATGTGTGAAAGCATACTAATTACGCGTCCCTTCTTTGTTGAGCAATAGAAACATGGCATACCAATCACAAGACTTCAGTTGCTTTTCCTTTGAGCTTTACAGGAAAAAGAAGCCTATATTTGATGTAATTAATCTTGTAATTAATTTTGTTCTTTTATTTCTTGTTGCGGTGGCTGACGTGGAGTATAACAATTTGTACATTAAATAAACATCAAGCCCAACCATAGAAATCTAATTCATGCACAAATTAAGCAAAAGTTTCAGGGGACACAATGTTGTTGGATTTTGGTAGGAGTATATGTTTAGCAAACACATATGATACTTAGATGTTTTATAAATGGGCATCACCTACACAATAGACTATGCAAAGACTGATGAATGACTTAAGTTAATCTTATCAACATAAGTTTTACCTCGTAAGAGGACATCAATAGGTATGAGAAATAGGATTCCCACATATACATATATTATAAAACGGACGAGGTTTTCTCTAAGTTACCCGGAGACAGGAGTCCCCGGGTCAATGTTGACAAAAATGAAAAACTTGTGAAGAAGAACGTTTGAACTCATGGTGGCTATAAGTGGTATAGTTTCATCACATTTACCAATGAATAGGTCTTTTGGGTAATCTTTTTCTCAAACGGGTCACTTTTTAAAAAATTTACTACAAACAAAGTCAAATGGGTTGAACGATGCATTAGCCTTTATTTGTAATCCGATCTAACACATTGCTATTCTTGAGGGAAAAAAAGAAGTCTCTAAAAAGACAAAAAGTGCTGCCACCACAAGGACAACTCATCGTGATTCGAAATGTATCAACGTGCACTACGTAATTACCCATTTTAACCAAATACCTAACCTACCCATCTTTTCCGTGTCTAGTGGTTATGAAATTATAAGATGATGAAGATTCTTACTCGACCCAGCAAGATTCTAAAAGAGAGGCTAATATGGGAGAGTTATTAGCAGGTATTGCAAGTTTCCTATTCTGGAATGCCACAGCTCCAACCACCTAAGATTATAGTTCATTTGATATCATAAAAAAATGGAAATGAATAAAACGATCCAATTGGCCTGCTAAAGTGGATCGAAATTCTAGTGTTTAATAAAGTTGCTGTTAAAAAAAAGTTGATCGAAATTCATCCACTAAGATTTTGGTGCTCCATGAATTTAGAAAAAATAGACAAAAGGTTTGTGGTTGAACAAACCTGAGCAACCCCAAACCAAATTCCATGGAAGTTGCATGGTTAGGAGTTCCGATATAATCACACCAAAACAGTACACGTCCGATTTTTCATCTGCAGGTTCCCCTCGAAGGACTTCTGGGGCCATCCACTCTGGCTGAAATCATCATTAAATGAAGTTAATATTGATATACTAAAATATGAAGATAATGTGAATGATATATGAGCATATATTGGACATACACGGATGAGATGAGTTATAAGAATACATTGATTGGATTTATATGCTTATTTTGAACGGCCTAATTTATTTAAATACCAAGACATTGTCAAACACACTAAAACTACAAATTTGCTTACGCTTGCAAGCCATAAGCTTAAACAATGCAATTCGAAACACCATCTTGAAAGATAGCATGTCAATGTACCTTAAACTGGTTTTCAATCCCTTGACCACATCTATTAAAAATCATAAAAACTGAATTTTTTAATAGTAAACTTTCACCATTAGATGCTTACCAATAACTTTATAACACATTGACAGTTTGATTATATAATGTGAGTTCATTTTATCCTTTATGAGATAATGTTGGTACTTGCATATAACAGCATTGAAGTAAGTTTTTAAATCCTTAAAAGTAAAAAAAATAACATCCAAAAGAAAACAACTGCACTCAAACGTGTTCTAATGGGAATATCTCGCTTGGCATTGTCCAACCCAATAGGCCCCATGACCACCCAAATGCTGCGACAAATAGACAAATGACAACCGCCACCACCACCACGATTGAATAGGTTTCTAGAGAGTTCTTGATTATTTCCAAATTTAAGTCCTAATATTATGCCGACGATAACCTGTTTGAAAGCATAATATTTGTTAAATCGTAGATGGACTAAATTGACAACTTACAAAAATTGGCAAAATTATGTGAAATGGGAGTAAACTTCTATCAACTTGGGCAAAAAGATGAAGTATGATCTGCTTCTAAGAATGCAATAAGCAATTAATCAGAACTTTTTTCAAGCTTACCTGTTCAAATGGGTTTGGGTCAAAATGGATATTTACTCATAAACTCTTATATATACTGTAGCTAACAATAAAATTGGCCAAATTGTTTAAATGTCGTCCAAACTTATTCGAAGGTTTAGAATATATTAAATTAAATTGTTTAAGTAGCAGCGTCACTTTTATTATTTTGCTCTCTGCTTAATGAATCACTTTCCTTTATGAGAGCATAAACCTGTATTTAAACTACAAGTCAAAGCATAGCAACCAAAACAAGTATATCAGCACTATAAACGACATGAAACTTGCTATGCTGCTTAAAGAAGAAAGCATTGAGCTTAAACAGATTTGGAGCATATGAACTAACTTCTTATCCTTCATGACTTGAAAGCTTAATAAGACGCTATCAAATACTTGGTATATGATTTAAACACATTTCTAACAATGCTCTCCTAGGAACAAATGAGTAACAAAAATGATGCTTACAAACCCCTTACCTTTTTTTAAGGTTTAGACCATTTAATGATACTCTTCTCATAGAGATTCAATATCAGCTACATTTGGTTTCCTCAGTTTAATAATGTGAAAGAGAAAGATTAGAAGGAAAGCGATTTTGAATGTAACTATTCACATGCACAGCAGCAGACATGCAAGTATGTGGAATTACAACTGGAATTCATACACTTTTGGCAGTATTTGATGACACGTATTGACTTAAACATACCCTTTGATCCTCAATTATAGACTTCAGTTGCTCATTCTCGTTCGTGAGTTTTGTGATTTCATCAGCTTTTTCTTGTTATCAGAAGCACATATAAACATTTCTAATAATAAAAAAAACCAACATTCATAAGCTATTTGAATAAATGACACAACAAAAGGGTATCATAATGGTGAATGGCAAATTTTACTTCTCTATTGAATTACAACTTAAATAATCAGTAATAGTCACTACCTGGCTTAAGACGAAACTAAAAAACTATTCTCATCCAGCCTATCATATAGCAAAGTACCTGGTTGTCCATGTAAAATATCCGTCAACTCAAAATTCCTACTGAATTAATCAAACTGAAAGCAAATAAACTCTATATTGTAATTAAAATTTGAGACTTACGCCGGACTATCATTAACCTTAAAATTTCAAAACAATGGTTTTGTTAAAAGGGTTTTTACTTTTAAACCTGCTACTACTGCTTTTAGGAAAATGAGTTCTCGGTTAGAGAATGGTATTGGTGATGTTTTTTTGGGCTTTTGCGTGTTTCCGCTCCTAATAACAGTTTATGTGAGTATTTAGGGTTGTCTCCTATTGCGGCGAATGAGCCGAATTTGTGTTTGATATAGGAACAGATTGCGATATTGTATGCTGGTAGTTTGGATGATAGGAGTGATGTTGCTGCTTCCCTTGTCTCGCTTGTCAGGAGAATGCTGCTAATGTGATTGGGTTGTTGGGATGTGATCCAGAGAGTGTGGAGCATATGATTGATGTTGGGGTGTGTTCAGTATTTGATATGCTTTTGAAGGAAGGGCTAATGAAGGTTCAGACGGTTGTGGCGTGGGCAGATTCTGAGCTTGTGAAACATTATCCTAAGTGTCAGAATTTGTATGCCCAACATAATTTCGTGAGGTTTCTTGTTAGGCATATTGCGTTCGATACATCTTGTTTTTTGTTCTTTGCCACACACTGACTCATCCAACCTGTTTCGAAAACTAATGGTAACTTACATTTTATCGAAATTATTCTGATGTAGTATATCCAATAAAATATACAATTTAGCTTAGAGGGTGTTTGGGCAAAGCTTATTGGAGATGCTTATTAGCTTAATTTTTTTTAGCTAAATAAAATAATCTCTAAATTAGGGGATGATTAAGATTGCATATACGAAACAGATTATTCGTTTGCAATACTGAGTTTCACAAAGAATTATTTTCAAAAGCAAACTTTCCTAGAACGCATAAACACTTAAATTCATCAATTAAACTAACAAAATTAAAAACCATATCGCAAATCACAATTAAAATTCTAAAACAAACCAGGTTAATAGTCCTAAATTATAATGATTGAGTTTTATAGTCGAACCACACTAATTTTTATCACTTAAGCATTATCAAAACACAATAAAAATCAAAACTTAAATGAGAAAACATTATGAAAACTAATGGAATCCATTTGATCGACTTACACAATGGATATATGATGAACACCATCAAAACCCAAACAGTAAATCATCTTGGGAATGTTGTTTGTGATCGATGGTTTATTCCATCTTTGCCGTTCAAAAAAAAATAGTGTGAGATCGAGCAAGAGAGGTTTGGGGGGAATGAAGATGTGTGAGATCGATCACAAAAAATAAAACTCTACCCACCTTCGGAATGTCGTGTGAGATCGATGATATATGTGTAGACTTTTTTATTTGTTTTGTTATAAGAGAATGAAGACTCCGGTTTGTTTTAGTTTACTATTCACTCCAAAAACGAATTTTTCATTTTAACCCTCGAGTTCTTTGTAAATTATTTCCGTTTTTTCTAAGTTTTTTTATTATACTTTTGACACATATGTGTTTTACACAATTTATTTGAAAGAACCATAAGAAAACGAATTTTTATAAACTTTGGCCAAATAAAGAAATATTTAGGGTTTTTTAATAAAATATATGTACAAATAAATTAAATAGATTATTACTAAATACGGTATGATTTGATTTTTTTGAAATGCGAATACCCCACTTGACGTTTTCCGTTACTAAGTAAAAGATTAAAAAAGAGTTTAGTGGGTATGGAAAATATTTGATTGGTTGACGGTTGAATCGGGAACCGGTTAGGAGACCATGCCGGATGTGGCTGGGTTTTTACTTGTTTGATAACCGGATTGAACCGCCGGTTTTTCATTTAACCGGGTCGACCCGGTTTAATAAACCTGGCCGAGTCATGAATTTTGTGCTTTTTTCTTTACTTTATACAACAATTTTTTTTCCTTTTTCTAAAATTAACAAAACCCTTTCATCGTTTTATTTTTGCTACACTCAGTAGGTTAAGTTCTATATTTGTTTGTACAAACATTCAAGTATTAAACCCCTATAACTTCACCGGTATATCTTTTATTATGTTATTGATATGCTCGTAAACATAGATTTTGTAATTAGTTAATGTTGTTGAGTGCATTTGTTGATGTTACGGCTACTTTTAAGCCTAATGTTTAGATTTCAAATATTATTCATTGAATACTACTTATGCATAATGTATTGAATATATGTAAACCTACCTTTCGTTATTGCTTAGAGTTTGATTAGTAATTTTGTCTATATGAGATGTCGTACTACACAATTGGATATTGTTTGCCTTTTAAGTTGGTGGTACTGATGATACTTGAATGTAACATCGAAATCGAACAAAGAACAATTGAACATGTTATGAAAAGTATACACATGTATGGAACCGGTTCGACCTAGCAGTTGAACCGGTTAAACCAGTGACCCGGTTAACAGACGACTCGACCGAGTCAATTAAAAAGCCGGGTTTAAAACATTGCTAAAAACAATAATAAGATCATATTAAAAGAAAAATGAGAACTTATAATAATAGTAAGTAATTGCTATTGTTTTTGCTAACATAGTACAAAAAGATGATAGTAAATTTCAGTTGAGTAATATATGTGGGATATAATGCAAACTTGCAAAGTAATCGGTGAGCGAGAAATGTGAAAGTTTATCGTTTTGAAAGGAAAAAAAAAATTGAATAAATTGATTGCTATATGAAAGAGGCCGAGATTATAAACTTTACGTATAACAATCAACATTACACTTTACTCGATTTTAGTAATTCCTTAGCACCACGGTATGTAAGTAACAAATTCCTTTTTTCTTTATCGATGTGGGATTGAAAACCAAACAACTATTTACAAAATGTACACTATCTTCACTTCAATTCCACAATCATATCTCATTCATTTTTCTTGATCATCACACCTTATTCACATTCAGTACAATCACAAACGGTGCTGCTTTTTACGGGTGGTGGTGGATATATACAGTCGATGTTAGTGGGGCTGTTTATGTGGACGGTGGTGATCACGGTGTTAAACATGGGGGAAGGTCTAGTGGGAGTATCTACGTTAAAGCGCGAAAAATGTGACAGTCTCTTTTCTTTGTCTTATTTCGTATTCATGATTAGAATATAGCATATGTACGTTGTTGTGGTTTGCCATATATTGAATTCTCAAATATTGACTTCATGTCATATATTGTGTTTTTTCTTATTCTATACTCCCTCCGTCCCATATTAAGTGTCCACAATGGAATCTTTTAAGTCTTTTTTCCTCAACTTTGACCATAAATATTTTTGTTTGTGTTATATAATATTGAACGAAAATTCTACCAACGAAAAATATATTCAAAACTCTATCCATTCATATATCTTGCATCAAGTATCATATAACATAAGAAGAAATCATTAAGGTCAAAGTTGAAGAAAAAAAACTTTGAAAAAGTCAAGTGGACACTTAATGTGGGACGGATGGAGTACTTTTTTTTACAACATCAACACATGTCTTTTTATACGTATTTTTTGCTGGATGAAGTTGAGATGAGTTTTACCAAATTGTATGATTTCATTTTCCTTCACGCGTCCATTCCTTTTCCGAACAATGAACACCCCTAAGTTGATACTCCCTCCGTCCCATTTTAATTGTCCTCATTACTACTTTAATTTGTCCCAAAACCTTGTCTACTTTCTTAATTAAGGTGTTTATATCTATTAAATTTACAATTTTACCCATCTCATTCATTTTTGTAAAGAAAGTAATTTTTACTTTTATTGCATTTAATAGGGTAAACTTGTAATTTTAATAAATATACGTCCAGATTCATTGAATCTATCATAAAATGAACTTTTTTTATTGGAGGCCAATTAAAATGGGACGGAGGGAGTATCTGTTAGTGGGTTTGGTATTTTAGCTCAAAAATTAAGAAAGAAGTACAAAACTTTCTAGCTCATATATGTAGTGTTTGATATATCGAGAATTCGAGATAATCAGCTATAAGTGGGTCGACTATACTAGGCCACATAACTATTTTAGCATAACAACATTAATGTAGAATGCTAGCC
>BQNB010119118.1:0-20870 GCA_026074375.1 Tanacetum coccineum
TCAGTCTCAAGTTTAAGACACTTTTTACATTCATGCACATTCACAGAAGCATTATTCACAGAAGAATTCACAACAATATTCTAAATATCTTTGGTAATGACTTGTTCCAAGAGTCGATCGTTTTCATTTAAAACTTGATTAATTTTAACTTCAAAAGTTTTTTACTCTAAACGATGTTGTTCTATAGCCTGTTCCATTTGAATAAAAACATTTTGGACTTCAGTAAGTTCATCAATTAAATATTGATCGAATTTATTGAATATGTCCTTGAGTGCTTTTCCAAATGGAATAATTTCATCTCTAAAGCAAGCTTTTGTATGTTCAAACCCCCACGTGCCCTCAGTTATAGTTGTGGTCGTGGTTCTTTCTTTAACAACCATGTCAAAGCCTGCAAGATGATTTTTAAGTTTCTTCAAACTCGTATTTACCATACTTACTTTAGGAAGTTCCTTTGGAATGTCGACTTTGGTGGGTGTACTAGAAGGACTAGATTCTGAAGAATTCATAGAATTCTAAGACCAAAAGCCTTGTTCAGCAGATAATTCAGTTTGTGGAACAAATCATTTTTCAAAATCTTGAGAAAGTTTGTTAAGAGCAACATAATCAACTGGTGTAGTATTAACTTTCTTTGCTATAACCTCCGGATCCTGTTGTTTTAAAAGCATTTTTAAACAACTCTCTTCAGCAAGTATTAGGATCTCTTCTGAATCAGGAATCATAATAACACTAGTGTTCTTAATGACATTACCATCATAAATCTTTGGTTCAAACTGCAGAGCTTTCTTCAGATAAAAAGGATTTTGAAAACCTAGAGCTTGTTTAGGGAATGATCATAGAAAAACTTTGGTTTTGTTAACATATGAACAATTTGCGCTGATTGATCTCTTTTGTAAACATTATTATCAAGAAGTTTGATCTTCTTTTATAAAGCAATTTCTCTATCAATTTTTCTAGATTCTTCTTTCTTAAAATCATTTTTGAGAACAGTAATTGTTTTCATTAAAGATTCTTTTTCTTTTAATTATTCAGAAAGAGTTTGTTTGAGACGATCAATCTCGACATTCTGTTCATGTAAATCTAAAACATTATCTTGACTTTTTACCTCAACATTTTGTCCTTTTTTCAACACTTTAACTTGTTTATATCATTCAAGCTTAGCAGTTAAAGTATCATTGACACTTTTATTGTCCATGTTAATCTTGGTGCAATTAATTACTTGGGTTTTTAGTTGTTCTATCATAGATAATATCAGTACGTCTTGTTGTGCAGATGAGTTAGAATTCTGAACAGCTGCCTGTTGTGTTTCATGCATATACTGAGAATTTGGAATGATATTGCTATCACTGGTTATTTCAGTCTCTGAATGATTCACAACACTAGACTGTTCAAAAGACGGCATCGCCTGCACACCTTGATTTATTATATTGTTATCCATATTATCGGGATTGTATACCTCAGCGAGAACATCGGAACCATAACTTGAGATATTGGCCATGAAACTTGGTTGTACATTAGGTACGTCATCACAATCTGAATCATATACCTCAACTCCATCTGCTTGGAAGTGTGCATTAGTTGTCAATGTGAAAGCACCTAGGCCAAAATCAATTCTTTCTCCTGTATCTGCCAAAATTGCAAGTTGGTCTTTGCTCAACTGAATCCTCGCTTCCTGAAGTTGTGCTAACAACATCTGTTGCTTGAGACATTGTATCTTCTTTGATTGAGTATATGGCCTTGCAATATGATCATCACCCATTGAACAATTACCCACATAACTCAAAGTTTGTCATTCTGTCATAGCAACTTGGTGCATTATATTTGACGAAGTCTCTAGTTGATTGTTGGATGATGGGTAACTTGAAGCAAATATGGTACTCATGAATGTTAAAGCTTTGTATAAGCATTCAAGTGGATCATTAGTTGGAAGAAAGTATGGTACGACAAGGCTTGAATCAACTTGTATAGGATCTGCTAATGATTGTAGAGAAATAGCTGGTGCTTAAGATGTTTGTTGATGAGTCACTTAAAATGATTGTGGATGAATCATTGATGGTTGAGGATAAATCACATGAGAAGCTTGTGGATGAAACATTAACACTTGATGAGGAAGACTTTGAATCTGTGATTGCAGATTGTAAACTCTCTTATTCATGTTAAACCTTTTGAAGTAATTGATGTGTGAATTCAAATTTGTGAGCCTTTTGTAGATTAAGTGATTGTTGTTGTGGTTTGAAATCAATTAACGTTCACAGGAATTTAAAAATCTATGAGATTAACGTTCATGGGAATTTACAAATCTATGATTTAAACCGACAAAAGAATTAAATCTTTCGCGGGATTTTACAAAATCAAGAAGAAACCGTAAAACAATAATTAATTGTTGAGAAATCGTTGTTGTTGTTGAAGAATTTGAGCTTTTGTTGACGAATAATGAGCGAAAACGATGAACGGTGCACAAACTTTCAACTTAAAATGAGTAACGGTTTATTAAAACTCAAATAAGGACTAACGGTACAATTACGGTTCACTTTGGAGGACTAACGGGCTGAATTAGAAGTAATAAGGACTAACTGTGTAATTCTATTTCAACAAAGTGGGTTAATAAACAACTAAAGGACGAAGGGTGAATTTGGATTAAAGTCCAGGGGCCAAAGTTGTAAATTTTGAAATAAGTTTATAAAAATAAACGTTTTCCCTCCATGCACGTCTTCTTCGTTTTAAAGAATGGAAAATGGTCACAAAGGTATTTTGCTTCTCGCGGACTCGTACGTTTATCGTCGGTTGAAAATAAATACACCACGTTGATCGAAAAATAATCACGATCACAATGGTAAAGGTTATAAGTCCCGTAAGTTACCGTCACTTGAAATCGAAAACCCAAAAAGACTCGAAATCGAGTATAGGTTGCCCTTAATTACTTGTTAATTCGGTTCCAACTCAATGTTGTTAAACCGCCTTCGTTATAAAACCTGTTAAACCGCCTCCTGATAGTAAACTTGTTAACCCGCCTCGTACACAATCTGTTAACCCGCCTCCCGCCTCATACAACTATCCCTGTTAAACTGCCTTTGTCAAGAATTGTTAAACCGCCTCGTACATGAGTTGTTAACCCGCCTCGAGCTCACGTTGTTAAACCGCCTTTGTCAAGAATTGTTAAACCGCCTTATACATGAGTTGTTAACCCGCCTCGAGCTCACGTTGTTAAACCGCCTTTGTCAAGAATTGTTAAACTGCCTCATCCATGAGTTGTTAACCCGCATCGAGCTCACGTTGTTAAACCGCCTCTTGCTAAGAATTGTTAAACCGCCTCATACACTTGTTGTTAAACAACCTCGTGAAAACTTATTAACCCGCCTCCTATAAAGCTCCAAAAAGGTACTATTGTCCTTCTTGAGCTAAAAATGTAGATCGTGTCTCTTTGTCTTTTACAGAAACCAACAAACAAACGTCCTTGTTCTTTGTTTCCTTGCTCAAACCGTGACCACAAATAAGAAACCCAACAAAAAGCAATCATAATAAGCACTACTTTAAGCTACTTTTTAGACACAAATAAGCCACGAAGGAAAGAACAAATAAGCAGTTTGACAACCGAATAAGCCAACAACAATAAGCTCTTTTAGCACCAGACAAAGTAGTTGTAACACCGAAATAAGCTACCAAAAAGTTGTTTTTTTAAACCTTAATAAGCTACTCAATAATATTCTTAATATGCTAGATTAGCTTTCATAAGATAAAGTTAAGATCTTGTTAACAAATAAGCTAAATCCAAACACTCCTTTAAAACTGGTTCGAGACAAATAAGCATTGAAAAGGCTGAGAAATAAGCAGTTCTAACACCTAAATAAGCTATGTTATATGATCCTTGATATGCTAGTAGAGTTTTTAGGAAAGAAAGTTTTGATCTTTTTCAAGAATAAGCTAAATCCAAACACTCTAGTAGACGCAAACGCTATAAAAAAAACTAATGAAAAGCTGTAAGAAGAAGAACTAAACAAAAAAGTTTGTCACGTGAGCCATACTTGTAGAAAGTATAAAAAAATTGATCAAACTAGAGAAAAAGTTATGATTAGAAAACTATAAAGTAATAAACTACTTATGATTAGAAAATGAAAAAGTTAAAGGCTTTTTATTAAATAAGAAAAAAATAAAGAACATAAGCCGAGTCCCTAATAAGCCACAATAATAAGCTACGTTATAAGCCAATAATCAACCACAACGAAAACCAAAATCACTTAACCACAACGAAAAACTAAAGCCTTAAGATCGTAACCATGGTGATGATACCAATTGAAGGATATTTGTATTTTTCACACACACTTAGTAACTTAGAGAGAGAAAGCTAGAGAGAGAGCGGATAGGAGAATACATCAAAAACGCACATAAGAAATGAGAGAAATGCATTCAACCAACACCCTCTCCATGTGTGGAGAGGGTTTATATAGTTACACAATACAGGCCGGGCCGGGCTTTCCTTGGACTTTTTATAAGCCGGCCCAGTTAGCTTACTAATTATTACATAATATTGTCTAACTATTACAAAGACTTATGAGATCGATAATGATTGTCGCTTCCCTATAAATTGAATTCCTAACACTAGGTCATGATCTATGACACTAGTGGTGTCCTCAAGCACCATGAAATCGCATTCGTAAGTAAAGTTCCCAATAAAAACTTTTATCCCCCTAACTCTCCCCACTAAATTGCAAATGAAGCCTAGACATTACATTGATCGGTGATTCCATATCTAAATAGGCTTGCTTTTTCTCAAAGTGACCAATCATGCAAGAAAATTTTATGTTATTCAAGTTCCCGGTCCTAATCTTGGCCTTTACCCATGGTGGTCGGGGATTTTTCAAAAGCCATTCGTGATACCCTAATTCTTTCATAGTGGGGAAAATGTCAAAATGTTTTGGGTTATCTTCCTCTTCTTCTTCTGTTTCCTCTTTAGTTTCTTCCTCGAACTCTTCTTCGCTTTCAAATGTCATCTGGTGATCCTCGTTCTTGGTTACACTGGAGTTTACACTTCCCTCTTCCTTAGCTTCGTCTTCCTTGTTTAGAATAATGATTGAATTAACGAAGTGAACACGTTTTGGGGATGAAAGGTTTTTGTTTTGTTCTGTTAAGGATGATTGAGACAGATATTTAGGGGAGAGTAACTTTGATGGGATTTTGATTCCCTTGCCTTAAAGCTCCTTTTATGTAGGGTAGTCGGTGGACGTGAAATTCATTTAAGCTGTGGGGTTTCCTGCAGTGTTACGAGTGGGCATGTCATCAAGCTTTTCAAAAATGGTAGACAATCTCCTCTCTTAATGAGAGTCAAAATTGATTAATGCATTTTTAAGCTTCATTTGGTAACTAGATGAGTAGGTGGAGAAAGAGCCGTTCTGGGGCCAATGAATGTTTGGGCGTATGCCTAGTTAAAGTTTGGCTTCCCCTTCCAAGCAGTGGTGGCTTCGTTAAAGCTTCTTGGTCTTTGGTTCATAGTGAACTCCTTACCTTTTGCTTCGTCGGTACGCGAGGATTCATATTCCACTAAAGCTTGCTCGGGATTTTCCATGCAGTACTGAGTGTCGTGGGGACCACTATAGATCTCACATGAAGAAGTGGTTTTGTTCACTTGAATAGGTTGCTTAGGAGCAAGATGATCGTCCATCAAGCGTTAGACTTGATTTTTGAGCTCGATGAGGCGGCGTTCGGATGTACTCAGGAAATCTTGAGGAAAAGAGATTCCATTTACCGTCTTAGCAAAATCCGTTGGGTCGTTCCAACTTTCTTGTCATAGAGGGCGAGTTCCTCTAATAATGCCCAAGATTCTTCGTCATTTTTGTCACGAAGCTTACCACCGGCTGATTGGTCAATGGTTAGTCTTATGGCGGGATTAACATGGTCATACAAGATTTGGACTTAGAGCCAAAGATCAATGCCATGATGATGGAATTTTTGGAGTAAGTCCTTGAAACGAGTCCATGCTTCAGAGAGAGACTCTCCTTGATGTTGTTGGAATATCAAGATGTCGTTACAGAGTTTTGCAGTCCTTCCCGATGGAAACAATTGAACAAGAAAACGAGTAGTAAGATCCTCCCATGGGGAGATGGATCCTACTGGAAGACGTTCAAGCCAATTGCTAGCTTGATCGCGAAGGGAAAATTGAAATAAACGCAAGCGTGTTCTGTCCCTATTTGTAACATCAAGGTGAAGTGAGTCCACAAGTTTTAAGAAATCCTTGAGATGTTGGTTTGGATCCTCGGACCGAAGTCTGTTGAATAAGAATCCGTTTTTCACCAACTGGATGGTGTCGGATCAAAGAGGCACCACATTGTTCCCTTCAGGGAGCTCAATGGTATTCCTATAGCCCTCGTGTCTAGGTCTGGAGTAATCTCCAAGAGTACAGATAGGATTTATGTCTCCCCTAGTGGTTGGCAAGAATGATTTACGAAACAAATAACACAAAGAAAAGATAGACTACGAAAAAGATAATATAACAAAAATAAAATCTCACTTAAAAGGATTCAAGCGAGTAGACCTAAGTTAAACAACGGTCGGAACCTAACCATTCCCCGCCAGCAGCGCCAAAAACTTGGTGTGTTCGGGTCTTGTAAAGACTTCAACAAGAAATTTTACAACTCCCTAGGCAATGTACCTAATCATTGCAGTGTAGTATAGGCAAGACTTGGAGGTTGTTATCGTTCTCTAGGGGAATAGGTTGGGAAGGCTCGATCACGATCTAACAGAGGTCTATGGGGTTGAGAGAAGATTCTTTTTGTACTAGTACAAAAAGTGGTATTGGTCACACCAAGAATGTGTGACTATATACATATAGTCACGCACGCGAAAAGTTTCGTGTGTGACAAAAGGTCACGCGGCTGTAGGTCACCTACGGTCACGCATTCGAGTTAGTCACACATAAGAAAGCTTTAGTATCCGTATCCACGTTTTGTGTGTGACTAAATAGGTATAATTTAGTGACTGTAAACATGTACTACAAACAACAAAGCATATTTTTTTGTATATTTAGTCAATACCAATAGACATAGGAGTGCCAAAAGTGTTTAATATTGTAGTGACCATAGCGGTGTTTAAAGTGCAAAGAAATGTGTATTATGTGTGACTTTGTTCGTCAAAATGGCCAATGATTTTTATGTTTGTAGTGACCTTTTGTAATTTTGAGCACACAAGCATGTTTGTTTTGGGTATTAGTCACATACAACTAAGCATAAAGTGACCAAAAATGTTAATAAGTATGACCATATGGTGTTTAAATGAGAAATGTTGTATTTGTGTGGACTATTGATCATCCAATGGCCACCATGAATTGAAGTTTTGTGACCTTTTGTAATATTTAGCCACACAAAGCATTTTTTTGGGTATTTAGTCACATACAACTAAGCATAAAGTGACCAAAAGTGTTAATAAGTGTGACTAATGTTCATCCAATGGCCATATGATCTTTATGTTTGTGTGGCCTTTGCTATGATTTAGTCATACAAAGCATGTTTTTTGTGGGGATTTAGTCACATACAAGTAACCAAAAAGTGGCCAAAACGTTAACAGTGTGACCATTATGCTTTGTAAATCCAAGTAAATATGTTTTAGTGGGACTTTTGTTCCCCCAATGGCCACATGAAATTTTTTTATAATATGGAAGTGGGGGAAGCGAAACCCCGTGCTCTCGCTTGCAATGCGATGCGCTCGTACATGTGAGCTACACTCCAAAATGTAATCAGTAGACATGTGTTTTCAATAGAGAAACTTGAATTAATCAAATAATAAGAGCTATAATGTCTTAATTATACTTAAACACTTTACAAATATGATCTGACGTGTCCTGTGAATTGTTATTGAAGTTTTTTTTTTCGGCTAATGCTGTCATCTCATCACATATATAAAGATCTTACCCAACGAATACCACGAGTCCAAAAATTTTTAGCTGCAAAAAACAGCTAAAAACAAACATGAACCGGACGATTAAGCATCACAATAAATTACTAAACTTAAAATAATTTTATGCGATGTTATTGTCTAGTGGGATAAATTGCACACGGATATTATGTATATAAGAGATGATATGTCTTAATTGTAATGGTAATCCAGGATTTGATGCAAGTATATTATGTGAAAGAAATTTTCTAAATTGCGTACCTTGTCGACTTTCCTGGAAGAATGTCCATCAAAGAGAAATCATGATGAGGGGGCCTGCAATAACGGATGATAAAGATATCAACCAAGAATTTCATACACAGATATACATGTGTTATATCACATATGGTATGATGAAAGGCCTAGATATCACGAAAGGCAGCCGTACTAATGTTGTATTGGCCGCGAACAATACTAATTTTCAAAGTCAGCACTAATTTTCAAGGAGCAGTACAAAGACAGCACTTATTTTCAAGGATCAGTACTAATGTTGTATTGGCAGCGAGCAGTACTAATTTTCAAAGGCTGTGACTTGAAGGTTCTCATAAAAGAATGCATGTACTGTATCCATGTTTAATGCAAAGTGCAAAATCAAATAGTACTAAAATTCTTGTATTCGAACAGTATTAACCACGAAGGCAGCACTAATTTCTTAGCAACATACACATATGAATTCTTTGAAGGCTAATATTATATTAATATCATGAATAGTAGTATTAATATAAACTTATACCTTCCAAGTATATACACGCAATACCATTCTTAGTAAAAGCATGCCTGAATCTGAAGACCACCAATGCACGCCTGAATTTGAAGACCGCCAATGCACGTAGTATTAATATAAACTTATACATACCTGAATCTGAAGACCGCCAATGACCGCCAATGCCTGAATCTAGATCACCACGAACATCCTGTGACCACGAACTATTAAAAGACTTGTGAATTTTTATAAATATGCAATTCAGGAGTGTATTTGAGCTTTTTAATGGGTTTGAAAAAAATCTATTTATTTCATCAAGAGTGTAATACGAGTAATAGTTGTGTTAACCTTTATAGATATAGAGGTGAATTATATGCTAATGCAAAAAAATCTTACTGTTGCACAGCTATGGGGAACTTGTAGCTCTCCTCATTCTTTCCTTCCATATCAGAATCCAAAATGAACCCGGTGTTTTGTTGAGGTACAATTAAGATGCACATTAACGTCACAATTCTCCATTAGTCTCTTTAGCATCCATCACAATTTTTATAAGAAGCACATTAACCCCTAATTCGCCATTAGTCTCTTAGCATCCATCAGTCAGCTGATGCCTTCATAATCAATCTACACAGACCAATACAATATCATAGTTAGAATAAGATATAGTGATATACTAGTACAATTTTTAAGTCAGGTCATACGGGTATTTTTTAACACAGGTTAGATTCACCTGTAAGAGGGCTATTTGGTACTTTACTACCACTTGTTGGACTCAAGCTTTCCTTTGGGGTTGGAGTGATACCATTCCTTTCACATGATGGTTTTAGAATGTGAAGTTTTCCACCAGCGGATGATGCTTTGCTGATATCTGGTTTGCTGATATCTGGTTTGACAGAGACGGGTCGATGAGAGAGCGAGTGGTTCAAATGTGAGAACTCTGATGCTGCAACTTCCTGACCTTTAGCTTTGTCTTATCAGATGAGTTTAAAGCCTAAAAAAATCAAAATTAAACAGTCAACCAATTATAATGCTAAGGAAGAACTTTACATAACATGTTAAAAATAAAAAGCCTCTCAAATCCTAAGACTTTATTAATTGAATCTCAATCAATTAGAATAACCAGATACACCATATTCTTTTACTATCACGCATTCACGCCCATGTACATACGTATTATAATACACTTCAGTGCGACTTTCTACCCATTTGATAATCCGTTTGACCAGTTAAGATAATACTGAACCCCAATCAGAGTGAATGGTTATAAACTCCACCCCTGTATTTCTTAATTGAAACCATTTGATGTGTATTTACCTTATTCAACTTGAAGGCATTACTAGTTTGTTTATTTATCACTGACATACTTACCTTCTTTGTTTCTAATTTCCTTCGCTGCAAGAACTCTAATACTGATGGCACTTCTAAGCTACTTGCAGAAATTGCCTGCAGGTATTGGAGATAAAATAAAAGCCACAGATTAAACACAACAACCTGCCATCACAGAAAAACCAAAGCAATTTTTACTTTCTTTTTCTTTTATTTATATTTGAAGTGCTAAATAGGATTACAAATACATATTGGTACAACTAATAATCCAAACTGTTTAATAAAAATTCATATTGGACGAGTTTCAACTGATGGATAATAATATGAACAATATAAGATCATTCATAATTCTCATTAAAGAGAAAACAAAGTCAAATGGCCCAAAACATTCATAGATCACATTAGGCTTTCAGAATAATACCTGCAATAACTTATAAAATCACTTAAGCCATGACACACACGTTATCTATTGCTTTGCATCACCAGTTAACATAAAACTAATAAAATCCACCAAACTTATTGTTTTGTTGTATTAACGCTTTGACGATGTTATTTTCATTAGCATTGTATTACATATGCCTATTCTTTACATTACATAAAGTATTATTCATGGTATTTGGCATCTTATCTTAGATCGTCACAACTCAAGCCTCAAAGAGACCAAATCAGAGCAACTTATGTAAGCAAATATTAGTAAAAAACATAAACTACACTATGTTGCAAAGTCACAAAACGGAAGCCGTGGTGATTTTAGTAAAGAATGTATGTACCGTTGGTCTCTATATAAGCATGTTCACGAAGCAATACCAACCGCCCCTATATAAGCTTTAAGCCGCTTAAAAACGCAATCCCAAACATCACCTATACATGTTTATTCAATAAGCAACATCATACATCCCTTTAAAAAGCCGCAAATGTGTAACTACATCCCAACACTAACCTAAATATGAGGGTTTAAAATAAAGACAACTTCAAACACAATTTATACTTTTTTTTGAGAAGGCAACAAATTTATAGAACCAAAACAAGAGTACAAATGATACAATACAAGGCATCCCCCCCCCCCCCCTCTAGAATGATGAATTAAGGAAAATCGGTTTGGGAATGTTAGTACGGACAAAGCCCCGGGTCGCCGGATGGATTCAACGTTTGTTTTTTTCAGGAACTTTTGGCATCTTGTGGATAG
This sequence comes from Tanacetum coccineum, assembly GCA_026074375.1. Lineage (NCBI taxonomy): Eukaryota > Viridiplantae > Streptophyta > Magnoliopsida > Asterales > Asteraceae > Tanacetum > Tanacetum coccineum. The sequence goes on from BQNB010119118.1 coordinate 11,133, forward strand.
GGATGTCTTGTGAAGCGCGGGGAGGTATTTTTTTAAATTTTCTGATTTACCCAAAGGGTGTGATTCATCTTTCATTGCCGTTAATTCCGAAAATTCGCGATTGCTATCATGTTAAGGATTTTAGACCGATTAGCTCTTGGTAGCATTAATAAAATCATTGCTAAGATTGTAATAATCGTTCTGTTTGATGTCTTGGTGGGGAATTATTATTGAGGTTCTATCGGCTTTTCATTAAAGATAGGCAAATTCTTGATGGGCCTTTTTATTATAATGAAGTGTGTTTGGTGGTAAGAAGAAGAAAAAACTAACTCTTCTTTTCACAGTGGACTTTGAGAAAAGCTATGATCGTGTAAGGTGGGAATTTCTGGATGATGTTTAGCAAGTTTGGGTTTGGGGATAAATGGAGAAAATGGATTCAATGTTGTCGTTCATCTTCGAAAGAGGGGTCTATCATTTATCAATGGTTAGTCCAACCGATATACGGTAGTTATTCATTTGGTAGAGGTCTTATAAAACAAGGTGGTCGTTATCTCTTTTTATATTCTGATTAATCATGGGAAAGTTCCTCCATCTTTCATTTACAAAGAGTGTTGATGCGGGTTGGGTTCCTTGGTTGGTACGATGTTGGTGTCTTGGTTAATCTTTCGCCACATGTTCTATGCGGTATGATGCGGATTTTCTAGGTGTGAATGGAGCGAAAGTATATAAAACTTCTCTATTCCATGTTGTGATTGTTTTTTATACGGTTTCAGGTTTAAAATTCAATATGTGCAAAGCAAAAATCGTTGGGGCTCTTGAAGTTGATTAATGGTTAAAGTCTCTAGTTGCTCGCGACCGAATATTCGGATGTCTTGTCTTTTAAAGCTCCTTTTTGTATATGTCTTGGTTCTTATGTTGGGAGGGGACATGAATAAATTCAATGTCTTGGAAGGACATTATGATAGACTTAGAAGACGTCTATCTAAGGGATGGAAGATGATAACTGTTATCGATTGGAGGGCGGCTTTTGGATTCTTGTTAATCAAATATGGTACTTGGCTCGATGCCTATTCTTTCACGCAGGTTCAATGATTAAAGTTTCGCCTGCAGGTGTTATTCAAATTTGAATCTTTACTTCGGAAGTAATTTTCATTATGGTCCATGGAGTGGTCGGGTAAAAAAGTCTTGTGGGTTCAATGGAAGAGAGGCTCTTTGCTTCACTAAAGATAACGGTGGTCTTAGGTATTTTAGTCTTTATGCTCTTTAATAGAGGATGATATTTAAATGGGTTTGGAGATTTTTAAGCCTATGAGCCTAGCTTTTGGGTCTCGTGTTAATCAAGGCTATACAGCGGAGCCAATGGAAAGATGATGGATTGTTCGGGTAAAGGAGCTAATTAATGTTGGATAAAGAATATTATTAACGAGGTTGTAGTAGGCTTGAGGAAAAAGGGTATTAACCTGCTTTTTTGTTCATGAGAAGAATCTTGGGAATATGGCCTTTCGACTTTATTCTGGGATGACGTTGTGGTGGTGATTGGGGGCAAAGCTTAAAGAATTAGATTCCCTCGAGCGTTATGTATGCTCTCGAAAACAGCAAACAAATTACAGTAGGTCAAAAACTTGCGCATCCTAGTCTTTACCATTCGTTTCGTAGACATCCGAGAGGAGGGCTGGAACTCACTCAAGTTGAAGAGTTAGCGAAAGTGATTAACCCTGTGGTGCTTACTCAGTCTCCTGATTCATGGTCTTGGACATTGAACAATTCTGGTGGTTATACCGTGGCTTCGTCAAGAAACATGATAGATTCGCGATTACTTCCGAAAGGTGATCTAAAGACTAGGTGGATTCGATATGTTCCCAACAAAGTGAACACCTTCGCTTGGAAGGTAATGACGAACTCCTTACCTACTAGATTTAACATTTCCAGACGTGGTATAGATATTGAGTCTCTATCTTGTGTGAATTGTGATGTCGGGATTGAAACCAATGATCATTTGTTCTTCGCTTGTAACACGGCAAAGAAGATTTCTAAATTAATAAATCGGTGGTGGGACGTGCCTTTTATGGATATTAACTCTTACGGAGAATGGAGGTCTTGGATCGATAATGTAAAACTGCCGAAGAAGAATAAAAGCATGTTCCAAGGTATTTATTTTGTGATGTGGTGGCTTCTATGGAATTTTCGTAATAAGAAGATGTTCGAGGCCAAGCCCAAATCTAAGGAGACGTTTTTTGATGAGATTATTTGTAGTTCTTATTACTGGTGTCGGTATAGATGCAATACTTTGTTTAGCTGGGACGATTGGTATAAAAAACCCGTCTCTTATTTCTTTATAATTTCTAGCTCATTGCTAGTTTTTCTTAATAAAAGTCGCCGTTCAAAAAAAAATTAAAAAAAAATTAGGTAAATGTTTGTAGGGGATAGATATGGGTCTCCCTTAATATTATAAATAAGTTTAGTTGGGCCTAGCATGACTCCTTTAATATAATAGATGTGTCTAGTTGGGTCTCGCAACGGGTCTCCCATAATATTATAGAGGAGTCTCCCAACGGGCCTAGCGGTTCATTATCTTTATACGTTTTTATCCTCTTTTTACGTTTTTGTACATTTTCGTTTGTTTTATACGTTTTTGTAAGCTTTTATACGTTTTATGACGTCTTTTTACGTTTTTGTACGTTTTTTGACGTTTTAATATGTTATATACGTTTTGTATGTTTTTTTTACGTTTTCATACGTTATTATACATTTTCATGTTGTTATACGTTTTATGCGTGTTTGTACGTTTTCATACATTTTTTGACTTTTTCATCCGTTAATATACGTTTTCGTCTGTTTTTTATAGGTTTTTTACGTTTACATATTTTTTATACGTTTTCGTACGTTTCGTCCGGTTTTTGTACTTTTTTAACGTTTTTGAACGTTTACATACGTTTTTATGCGTTTTATGTGTATTTATCCGTTTGTGTCCGTTTTGTATGTTTTTAGGGTTTTCTTACATTTTTAAGCGTTTTTGTACGTTTTCTTTCGTTTTCGTCCATTTTTGTCAGTTTTATACGTTTTTGTACTTCTTCATATATTTTCTTACGTTTTATAAGTTTTTATGAGTTTTTGGACGTTATTATACGTTTTCATCCGTAAAAAACACACAAAAACGTAAAAAAAACTTACAAAACATATATAAAAACGTATAAAACGTAAAAGAAGTATGAAAATTGAAAAACGTAAAAGAGCATATAAAAAGGTACACAAACGTATAAAAACATATAGACACGTCAAAAATAGTATGAAAACGTTCAAAACATACAAAAACGGACGAAAATGAAAAAAGGAAGAAAACGTAGGAAAACGGATGAGAGCGTAAGAAACATACAAAAATGTTTAAACACGAAGAAGAACGGACGAAAACATACGAAAACGTATGAAAATGTAACATTACGTACGAAAACAGAGAAAACGTTCAAAAAGTACAAGACGTGCGAAAACGTACGAAAATGCAAAAAAATGGATAAAAAGGGTTAACGAATCACTTCGGTTAGAAAATAAAGCATCCTTGGCTTTTGAAAAAAACTTCTTTTTTAAGTGACCAAAACCCATTTAAACCCGGACCCAACCCATCTTAACCCATTTTTCTAGAATACCCATCTAGACTCAAACTTATTTAAACCCAAACTCATCTAGACCCGCGATCCAAACCCGACCCGAAACACATATTTTGCCACCTATGGTATAACTCATATGCATAATTCTAGCTTTGTCCATTTTTTTGCATAGCATGAATGGGGGGGGGGCGGGGGGGGGGGTGGGGGGGAGGGGGGAATGGAGGGAGGGAGGGCGGTGGAAGGGGGGGGGGGGGGGGACGTGAGAGCTTGTTCCGGGGGCGGCGGGACTAACAACTACCAGGGGGGGGGGGCGGGGAGAGGGGGGGGAGAAGGAGGGGGGGGGGGGTGGGAGGTGGTGGATGGAAGGGGGGGGGGGGGAGGTGGGGGGGGGAAGAGGGGAGGGTGAGGGGGGGGGGGGGGGGGGGGAGGTGGGGGGGATATCACAAGATTTACGACGTTTGGAATATGCAGGTCAGAGGGAGGGAAGAAATCGTGCAGTACAAGGAGTGCGAAAACGTACGAAAATAGCCCAAAAAATGGATTAAAGGGGTTAAACGAATCACTTCGGTTCTGGAAAAATTTACAAGCAATTGGCTTTGAAAAAAAACTTCTTTTTAAGTGTCCCAAAACCCATTTAAACCCGGACCAACCCCATATCTAACCCATTTTTTTAGAGTTACCCATCTAGACTCAAAACTTATTTTAAACCCAAACTATCTTAGGACCGCGATCCAAACCCTGGACCCGAAACAATATTTTGACCTATGGTTATAACTCATATTGCTCATAATTCTAGCTTTGTCATTTTTTATGCAAAGCATGAATTATACCAAAATAGTATGATTAGGTAATTCTTTACTTTATAATGATACACTAATCAAGCATTTTGCTTATTAAAAATTTAGCACGTGTCAAGACGTAGTGTCGGTGTTTGTTAAGAGATCGATTGAGGGGTCAATCTCACTGAAATAATTAAGAAATGAGATGATAAAAGGCTATAAACAGACAAAGACTCTAAGAAACAATAGAGGCAAACCAGAAGAAATTTTATGTTCTCTATTTTTTTTTTTCATTTATTCAACGATGCATAGCTGCCTATTTTTTAACGACTACTTGCCCCTAAACAATATAGCATGCATACAAATACTTTGAAACGTATTGTGGGAGTATGGAGATAATGGTTGAATTTCCACTAACTATGCTATTTGGATAACGAGCCTTGCTCACGGCTATATTTTTGTAGTCGGGGTCGTGCGGACTCCAAGGCAGGTTGGGTTCGGTTGAAGGAAAAATCAAATTTGCTCAATGCTATTAGTGCGCGGCGAGAATGTTTCAAACTAAATGAAAGATGATAACATGTCCTCGAAAAGAGGAGAGGAAACACTATATTATCAAACTCGATAAATTAACCCAAGGGAAATCGTGGTTTGTAGTGGTTGACATCTTTTGGGTCAATTCAGAGCTCAATTGTCTCTGCCTATATTTAAACAGAAATTAAGTTAAGTGGTGAAGACTCGCTTGTAACACCCCCAAAATCAGGTAGCAGCGGAATGGTAACATTGGGGTGCTACGTCAAAGTACAACAATCTCTCGATTTATAGGAAAACGACCTTAAATGGGAAGTTTTAAGACTAAGATTTCACTTCGATGCCTTAGCAAAATAATCAGAGTTCATACATTAGGTCCTATAAGGTTTAAATCATAAACATTCTTAATTAAACAAAAGTTCATATATACCAAATATGACCTTACGTTTTTTAAAGATAATAAAAGTTGCATTGAACTATACTGAATCAACAAGAATCCGTCTTTATTGATATCCGCACGGCTTTCCTACGCATTTCCATACCCTGTAGGACTGAAATTCAATTGCTTAAAAGTCAACTCATGGTTGGCTGAATTTCTTTAGGTTTATCGGTTAAAAATGGTGGACACAGATCGAGTACTAGGGTTTTTAGACTCTGATAACCACAATCAGTAGTCAAAGCATTTTTTATTGAACTAAGATCAGAACCCGAAAAGCTTAATAGATTTGAATAATATTATCTTAGCCCCATTTTTCTTCTTTCTGCATCCAATAGATTATAGGATGCTTGCCAAACCTAAAACATCTCAATGTTAAATGCACCTTGATCAATCTAGTGACCCATGGAAAGGTTGGGATTGTCAGTTGCACGATTATCCATAACATCGCGCTTATACATAGCAAATAAACGGTTCTTGAATAATAGGGGGGGACTTCACTGGCAATATGTAAATATGCCACAATAATCAAGGCAGTTATCTGGATAGCATTACAATTTTTAGTAAACATTGAAAACACTTAGAACCATACAACATTGTGTCCAATAGTAAAACAAGAATGTAAATCACCCCATAGATTTTGTTCTTAAAAACAATCAAGATAGTAAAAAGGGGGGGGGCGGCGCTATGGAACTTCATATATAGAGAGTAGTGAATGAGTAATCTAAAAAGATATTAACAATAGAAAAATGGCGTTCTACGAAGGGAATCCGGACGGCAACCTAATCCAATATAGGTTGTGTAAGTATAAAACACTTTGTTATTATAGGCGTTTATTTAGCTCATCATTCATATCGTTCGGGATATGTATTTCTAATTATCTGAGGTCATTGTTAGTGAGTATGAGGAGCTAGGACACTTTAAATTCGTAAATCCCAAAACTCGTCGAATAGCAACCCGAAGAGGCTATTATGCAAACTCCCCCCCCCCAACGCCCCCATTAATTATAGCACTGTGCTTAAATACACAAATATCAAGGGGGGGGGGTCTATATGGATTCAATCACCATCTAATTATTTTGGTAAAATTGTGTTCTAAGACGTAAAAGTTTATATTACCGTTTCTTTATTTTGTAAAACTAGCGTAACTTTCGGTATTTAAGTCCGATTTTCGCGTTTTTATGAGCCCACGCTTTTCGTATTAGGACGAGTTATTATAAATTGGACATTATATATAATTTTGATCCTCTTGCTGAAGTACCTTTTAAATGTTCGACCCGTAAAAATTTATTTTTTTCTAGTTTTAGTTATCGTCAAAACCCTTAAACGTCATACTTTTTCATTCGTTATAGCTACCGTTTTTCCCCCCTCACCCGTGAATTCTTTCGATGTCGTTCTCGTAATTGAAGAAGTCTGACTTAACTTATTTATGAGTTTCCCATTTTCAAAAAATTAATTATTTCTGTCATGAATCAGTAACTTTTATAAATCTAGTTTTTATAAAAGTATTAGTTGTCGTAAACTCGCGAAATTCATAACTGATACGTAGAGAGAGATTGAATATTACGGAATCTTATCATTTTGGAATCCTAAAAATATGTATAATTTGTTAAAAATACCAAACTTGTTGTTTGAATAATTTTTATAAAATGTTTTTATAAAAATTATTTTACATCCGTTTTTGTTAAGTAATAATGTTTTTCCGATTTTTTCGTATTAATCGTTTTTCAAGTTTCTATTATATCTTGGGATGTCTGAGAAATCTTTTATTTTTATCTCTCTCTCCGCGCGTCACAATCCCACGTTTGAACTTCGACTTATAAAACAGCCCCTTAAGAATTCATATTATATTTTATTGAACGGTTATTTCATGTAATTTTACTTTTGTACTTACCACAAGTCTCATTATTACCATTTGTCTTATAAGTGCTGCATATAATTTGTCCCATCCGATCTTTTTGCCAATGTCCAAAGGTGACATGATTAACATACGCCTTAATATACACTTAAAACCATATTCTTTATTAAGTAAACCTGTAATTTTATAGTTTATCATACTCATTTTTCTACATTAACTAGTGTGTACAAGTTTTACCACCATTTTGTAAACTTAATATACATCCATCATATACCATGTGTACACGTTCATAAATTCATGTTTACAAAAAATCCACTTTTAAAAAGTTAAACATATCCTAAATGGTGATTTCACTATATAGCACATAATATACACATATACTCATAAAATGAAAGTATAAAGGTTTATAGAAGACCTTATGATGAATGATGATGATGAGAAATAAGTGCTAAACCCTTGTTTAGACACAAAACCAAAGCTTGCAAATGTGAAACCCTAGATTAGGTTATGAAACCCTAATCTTACTTTTCTTGATAATTACTTGCAAATAGCTAACCAATGCTTGGAAACATCTTAGAATATCTTGGATATGATGTGTATATGTGTGTATAGGTTGTATAAAATTTTGTATGGATTTAGTTAAAGGGGTGTTTCAAGCCGTGGCATATAGGGAGAGAAAAGGAAGAGATTGTTTTGATTTTTGGCTAAGTCTTGCATGTATGAGTTCTCTTAGATGTAAACTAGTATTATATGGTAAGTCTTCGTCAAAAAGATTGCAATAGTAGTCTTAGGGACAAGGTTCATGGTCTTAAGGAAGAAAAGATGGTCACGAGTGACAAGGAATGGCTATGTTTAATGCAAATATGATGTACAAAACCAACTTGCAAGATTTTTCTCATAAATCTTTGTATAAATTGCTACAAATTCGGCATATGCATGATATATATGATATATTTTTGTAACTTTTATATATTGGGTATAAAAGTGGGTATTTATTGAAGCGTAGAAAAGTTTTGGTGGTTCCGGGTATGCCTAAACGTATTTTATTGCGAAACGTAATCACTTTACGCAACCAATAAAAATAAAATATAAAAAGTTGATTATTACTTTCGTAAAAATAATATATTGCTTGCTTGACGAAAACTTTAATTCGTTTGGTGTCCGTTTACGTTAATTGTTGATTTTTAGTTTACGCGATTTTACTATATAATGAGAATTAAAAGTAAACGCGTACGAAAAAAAATAATTATTAAAATAGATGACGTCGTAAATGACCTGAAAATACGGAATATTACATCGCTGAGTGCAAAGCATCAGCGAGCAATGAAGGACTCGCTGGGTGCAAAGCATCAGTGAGCAATGAAAGGACTCACTGAGTGCAAAGCCTCAGCGAGCAACCTCAGACGTATTCAAGTCAAAGACATTATCAAGGAAGTCGAAGATTACTTGAAGACATACTCATAAGTTGAGATGGATATCAGCTAGTATGTAAAAAGAATACGCTGATGGTTTTAAGGAGAGTCAGGGGTGGCAATACCTTGACAATCCTATTACCCTTTGAAGAAGAACAAGCTGAACTTGTGATTCTCTCTAAGTGTGGTTTAGGCGGGATAATTCAATAAATCAAAATGGCGGGACAAAGTGTCGTTGAAATAAAGCCTTAATTTTTATACCGTATATTTTATTTTATTTTTATTTTTACTTTTATAATTTTGTTTATATAATTTTGTTTATATTATAAAATTGTAAAACGAAAATTGCAGAAAAAAAATATAAGGTTAAACTAGTTAAAAGTATTAAATTGGCAAAAAAATACGGAACAAAAACGAATAAAAAACTGTGTTGTACTCTAAATAAAAGACAAATAAAATAGTGTTTACTTTTTTTATACCTTTTATAATTTTTTGTGGGGTCATGGTACCAATAGTAATACCCTATTTATAATTCACAAAGACATGTGATAAATGATTGCTCAACTTTATGTTTTCATAAAATAGAGGGACTGGAAGTGAAATAAGTTTAGCGGGAGTCAACCACTCTGCCACTGAATTGGCCCAACAGCATCGTTAGATTGTCAAATTTATTTTACGTTTTTTTTACCAATTATTAATCCGAAACAACGATGTGTTCCTCTTTTATATTTAATTAACTACGTTATATTTGTCATGGTCATTATATAACCGATTTTAAAAATACGCGTCTGATATGATTTATAAGTTAATTTATATAGCTAGCCCGCCCAGGACACGCGACTAGGGGTGGAAATGAAGCGAGTCGAGCCCGAGCTTGCTAGATCTCAAGCTCGGCTCGTTTATATATATAAAGCTCGAGCTCGTTTAGGCTCGACTTGTTCGAGCTTTTTAGCGATCCGATCTCGAGTTTACACGAGCAGCCCGACTCGTTTCCACCCTTACACGTAACAAATGATAAGTCAATTACCTATCAAGACCATATTTACGACTCATTTACGAATCTAAACCATATTTCCTCGATTTACCAAATTGAACCCTGACACAATACAATACATTACATCTTATGGCGCGTTTTACATTCAAGT
>BQNB010119119.1:0-20870 GCA_026074375.1 Tanacetum coccineum
GTTGAGTCAAGTTGCCATGAGCCCATGACGAGAACCCCTTGTTTAAAGCAAGAAAAAAAATGACAATTCATGACCCGGCCGGGTTTTTTAAACCGGGTCGACCCGGGTCAATGAAAACCCGCCGGTTCAATCCGGTTCTCAAAGAAGCAAAAACCCGGCAACATCCGGCCCGGTCTCCTAACCGGTTCCCGGTTCAACCGGGTCGACCCGGGTTTTAAAACATTGCATAATACATTTTTAGAATTTGTCCTAATAGATAAAAAACTTTTAATAACAAAAGGATTTTTGTTATTAACTATTATAATAGTACAAAATAAAATTCTATTATAATAAATAAAGGATTGTTTTTTTAAAATAACAAATAAAGGATTTTTTGTTATTAGACTTAGACTTTTAGACAAAAGTTTTAAAAATGTCCGGGAAGGATGATACTTCTAAGATAAAAGAAATTGGGTCAACAACCCATTTTCAATGCCCTATGTTAAAAGGGGCAAACTACACAACTTGGGCAATTCGAATGCAAATCATCCTCGAAGCGAATGGTTTATGGGAAATGATAGAACCAAATGAAAAAACCCAAGCAGACAACAAAAAGGACAAAACCGCTATCGCATTCCTTTACCAAGCCTTACCAGAAGAACAATTGCTTCAAATCACAAAACACAAAACCGCAAAAACCGTTTGGGATGCTTTGAAGACAAGACACGTTGGAGTAAACCGTGTCCAGCAGGCAAAACAACAAACACTCAAATCGGAGTTTGAGATGTTACAGATGGAAGAAAATGAATCAATAGATTCATTTGTTACAAGGTTGACGGGTATTATCAACAAGGCAGCAAGCGTCGGATTAACATACGAAGATTCCACTCTCGTTAGAAAATTATTAAATGCCATACCCGACAGATTCCTTCAGATTGTTGCATCCATTGAACAATACTCAGATTTAGACGAGATGTCACTAGACGAAGCAATCGGGAGACTGAAGACTTTTGAAGAAAGACTCAAATACAAGAATAAAAGGCCAGTGAACACTCAGGAAAGTTTATTGTTCACACGACATGAAGATCAAGGCCAACAATTCAGAAAACGTGGTCATGGTGGATTTAACCAATCGCGAGGCCAAGAAAATAATTTCAAAAAAGAAACAAACAACAACTCAAATAAATTTACTCATGATAAGAGTAAGGTGCTATGCTTCAAATGCAAGGAGTATGGGCATTTTGCAAACAAATGTCCATCAAGGAAAGAAGAACAATCCAATCTCATTGAAGAAGACTTGGAACCAACATTACTTATGGCAACTATTGAAGAAGCACCAGAATGGTTCATTAACCAAGAAGAATCACGAATCAAGAATGGAAGGAAATTCCATTCAACTTCGACTTAACGATATCAAACAACAAGGAGTTGGCAGTGAAAGCTTGGATGGTGGTATAACCGAAAGCATGAATCGACCTGGAATTAAGGAAGATATATACACAGCAACAACTCCAATAGGAAGGCAAAGTGTTGGTGGTATAACCAACCGAAAGCAATGATCAACCTGGACTTAAGGAAGATCACAACAGTAAAGGTGGAAATAACCGAAGAAGCAATGATCAACCTGGATATAAGGATGATCACTAGCACTCATGAAGAACCCCAAAGATCTACGTCACAACGATTGTGATTAGGGGGGAGAATATTGGGCCGAACCCAATTAGTGGGCTAATCCCAATCTGCTGTACAAAGTTAGTTACAAAAGCAGTTACAAAATCAGTTATTAGGCAGTTATTTTGGAAGGGACACATCTGTTGGTTCATCCGAACCATCACGACCCTTTAATCATACCCTTTCGTTATGTATAAATAGATAGAACATGTTGTAAACAGATGATGATGACAGATTTAGATTCAATAAAAGATTTATATAGAAATAAAGATTATTTCATTGTTTTGGTATATCATTGATTAAAGATCCGTGAGAAAAGGGCCAACAAAACGTCAAATCCCCAAAGTAAAAGAGTTAAACGAGCAAAGAGTATAGTCGACCTCAAAACTAACAACACCACCATATATAGCCACTCATTTGTTTCTTTGCTATAGCGTACTCGGGGTTTCTTTCCAGCCCTGAAAATTTGATACGCTTCACGTACAAATATACCATAACTTATTGATCAGTATCAAAATATTAAATTATTCTATGATACTTGCAGGAATAGAGTACCACCCAAAACATGATGTAGAGTATATAATAGCTTATGCATACTCAAAAAGCTTTAAACGATTATCTTATTTCTCCCAAATAAAGCCCTGAACAGCTTATTAGCTTGGTGAAAATACAATGAAGCTCCCAAAGTAAGCGTACCCAAACACCCCCTTATTACGGATTTTGAAAATCCAGTGACAAAATAAAAAATATAGTATTGCAAATTCACCTTTTTACTGCTAATTTTGTACGATTATGTTTAATTACCTTCGAATGAAAAGTAACAAGTCTAATTAGTATGTTATTTTGGGCATGACCTCATGTGCATAATAGATATGGTCTATCATATTTCTTCCACTCTATGGTATTGAAGATGAGATGAAAAATTAACAAGGTTGATTACATTTCTTTAAAACGCTATGCTTGAGACTGAATGTAATATCTTAGTTACATCTGAAAATTGTCATTTAAGATTTCAGATAAAGAATTTATGTTTCAGATATAAATCATAACTACGTCCTTTTTGAATAACCAGGTTATAACATGATACAATATCCCAATGATTGTATCACTTTGATACTTCTGCTACACATGCTTCCAGCCTAGATAACCGGGCGCAAATATCACGTATATGCCAAAATATCAGATAGTGCTAAGTTTTTAGCTTGCCTTTATACACCTGACAATTCTGTTTGTGTTCATAGATACATTATTACATCCACCTCAGAGATGTACCGAAGGTTCCAATATTATACAAAATGATGGTAGTGCAAGCGAGAGTGCTTTATCTAAAAGGCAGTATGTCTACAGTCACGGTGATAGTGAAAACGTGTTGACCTTAGGCAATGATGATCCATCTGCTGGTAACTCTTCCGGTAAGCCGACATGTACTTTTGTTATACGTATACTAGCTGTTACAGAGCCACTAATCAGTTTTGCTTATACGTCTGACGTGTTAGCTTATTGTTACAGGTGCATTATCTTATGGGCCTCAGAAATGTATTAGAAACCCCGCTCTCATAGAAAATGACATTCACGCCAGCAAAAGTACTTCATCTAAAAGGCAGCACGTCTGTATTGATGACATGAGTGAAAACCCATTAGTTGTGATGAACACTCCTACACCTACTGGTAGTTCTTCCGATACCCTGGCAGACACTTCTCCTACACATGTGGATTGCACATGTACTATCTCCTTTCACCATGTGTTTGTATATTATGTTCTCAACAAGTGTTACTATATTTTCGGCAATTATCATTCTGTTGGCTAACATTTGGTTATGCTTTCTTGCGGCTTATTGTTACAGGTACATTATCTTATCGCCCTCAGAAATGTACTAGAAATCTCGCTTTCATACGAAATGAAAATGGCGCCAACGGAAGTACTTCGTCTAAAAGGCCGCACGTCTACATCGATGATGGGAGTCAAAACCCATCACCTGTAATGAATACTCCTATAGTTGCTGGTAGTTCTTCTGGTACCCCGGGAAATACTTCTCCTACCCATGTAAATTGTACATGTACTATTTAGTTTCACCATGTGTTTTTTTGGCAACTGTGATTCTGGTAGCTAATATTATTTTGTCATTTGTTGCTTTCCCCACAGGCCCACCATTGGAATAAAAGTTCATTGGGAAGTGTGAACACTGTTGTCAACACTGTGGGGCCTGATTTTGGTACGAATAACGCATCAAAGAAAGTCTTAGAAGTGCATGTCCTAAGTATAATCGGTGCTGTATGGCGGGCCGTGTTGTCCTCCGCACATACCAGATATATCCAGAGTACATACAACTATTGCTTAGAGATCGTCATTTTTTGGAAAATATGGTTTTTGGTACGGATTTTAATCATACGCTTTTGTTAAGGAGTCATATACCATCTCATTGATGGTGTTATATAACCCGATGAAGAATATCTTCATGTAATCTGGAAGTCCTTTATTATTTTTTACTTACATGACATAAAATAGGTTGATTGGTATTTCCTTACATATATATTAGTAGATGTGTTCTTGCATATGAATATGTAACTAACCAAGAAAGTTTTGTTTATTTCAGGCTGCTAACTATCTTAACATCAAGACCCTTCTGGAATTGACGTGTAAAAGAATTGTAGACATCGCTGGAGGCAAGACTGTTTAGGAGATATTTGAAGATGGCAAGGTCCAGAGTCCAGATCTATGGGACAATATTGCGAGTGAATCAACCAAGTGATGAGGAGATGGGTGCATTTTTCTGGCGGCTGATGGAAATTCACCTATATGTACGAGTTTACAAGCTTGCCCCACACCTTGCGTTCTGAATTTTAAGGTAAACAATAAGCCGACCTTGAACTTGACTTGCATTTAAATTAGACGCTTTTACAGACTTATAATAAGTTTGGCCCTTTCCCCATTTAGCTAAAGTTTAAATTAACCATTAGACCCGTCTATATTAACACACAATCGAACTAATTCATTCATAAGTAACCAAGTTGCCACATCTACTAATATACCAACCCTATAATGTGCTCAGTGTTGGGATTTCATAACTAGTTAACCAATTAACTACGAGTACGCGGCGGATGAATCTAGTTTTAGCACATAGATTAACACATAAAGTAATTGAATACTTACCTCTTAATCTTGATCTTGAAAACGAGTTAGTGGTTAAATTACCACCTCTACGAGTGATCACACAATCACATCAAATGAACACGTCAAGTTGTCTAACCTTGACCTTACGAACCAAACACCCTTGTGTTTATAACCGGATCCAAACTTACCCTTGTGAGATGATCCCAAAACCAAGCAAAACCTAATTAGGGTTTTTAATAAGAACCCTAATTAGACGAAGAACCCTAGATTCAAAATCTTGAACCCAAAACCCTAAAAGGATTAGGGTTCGGCCGAATGTGGGGAGAGGAGAGCACAAAATTCCTTTGGTGATTCTTTAGGTATTAGATTGCTTAACATGAAGCATAGGATATATGAATATATATAGGCACATAACCTTAATACATTAATCACCAAAACAACTCTTTGTCTCCCCCTTTTCTCTTCCATAACCGAACCAAAACCCTCTCTAGAACCATCTAGGGAGTCGGCCAAACATGGCCTCTCTTGATGTTTAGGTTTTGTCTGGTTTAGTCCCTTGGTTTATAATTTAAAAGTTCGTTAAGTTAGTTATTAAAAGTAATGGTAACTAATGACTATTTAAATTATATTTCGTGAAGTATAAAACGCATTCTTCGTGTATTAACGTGTGTGCCCCCAATAGGCTCACATATTTCTAACGTATGTCATGCGAACTAACTACCATAACCCAACAGCTCCCACTTGAGAGTTGGAGTAGCAGTCAACATTTATACTAGCAATGGAAACGTCTAGCAACACTCGCACTTGCCTTTAAATTAGAAATACTTGAGATAAAGTTTCAAGAATAATCTCAGCTTTTAATGGTTATGTATTACTTGCTATATAATCATCCTTTTGTTACAGATACCGTTAAATCATGAATATGGATCCTAACTCATTCCATATAGTTTAACCATTTAGATTCTCGTTATAGAAGTTAATTCAGATATACTAAATGCGATCAAGAATAATCTTGAATTACCCTTTGGGTACAGCCATACAATTATCTAATTAATTCTGAAGAGGCGTTATGGTATCATTATGCACATATCAAGTGGAGGAACAAATTCTTTATTAACTACAAGTGTTGTGGATGCTGTTTCACATCACTCTGAAAAATAGCCTTTATAACTACCTTATTCAGGACAACGTTTGACTTATAATTACAAAAGTGATATCCACACATACAGAACTTGTTTGTATCTCAAGTCTAAGGATGACTTATTAAACCATTTTCGATATCTTACTCATGACAAGGATCCAAAAGTAAATATTTGAAGGTTAGGGTGTTCAATATGCATCCTTTGTGAATAACATATGAGTTTGGTGGGAACAATTCACATATTCAAAATGTATAACCAAACACTCACATTTGTCTTAATGTAACAATATTCTAATATTGTTAATCGACAATGGACAAATTTAGAATGATGAAATTATTTAAGGATTAAACATGCAAATATAGAATAACAATTTTTATATGAATGAAGAACAAATACCAAGTATCTTTATTCATCAGAAAGTAAAAATTGTCTTACAATCTCAATTATCTAAATGCTAATAAATAGATACGCATGAGACTAATTAGTAAGTTAAAGTCTAATGTTTCTAACATTCTCAACTTTTCTTTACAAGAAAAACTAAATAGCCATCTGAGTAAACTTTTCGAATACTTGTTTCAAATTTCATAAATTGTGAAGGATTTGAATGATATGATGAGTGTCTTATCTAACACGCTCATCCTATTGCAACTGTCATAGTATGAAGATGTCGCAATACCTTGTATAAGGAATTTCAAGTCAACGACATGCTGACAGTCATCTTTACATTTTCTTAAAATGTAAAGTATTCTTATTCTGTAGGGTGTAATGCAACAATGCTTCTTAGTTGAGCAATACTAGTTAAGCTGATTTATGATGAAATCTTGCTTCAACTAGGATTGATTATCCTCTAGCATCAGTGTACACTTATAACACTATGCTTTATAATTTCTAAACATTTTTATTAACAGTCATCTAAATACCCTCAATTAGATATTGTTATCTAAATTCTCTCAATTAGATATTGTTGTTGTTAGCTCATCTTGCTCTCGTGCAAAAAGTAGCAACCAGTCACATACACAGTATAATATATACATGATGGATCCTTAGTTAAAAACACAAGGTTTCCATCCATGTAATAAATTTTCTCAAGTGAAATATACCATTTAAGACTTGCTTCAATGACATATTGCATTTGTGTTAGACTTAATCACTGCATATGTTTTATTTAAATACACATTTATTCCAAGGTCGTTTGTTTTATTTCCTAAATTTCTAAGTGAAGTTTCATTCCAATCTTAAGAATTAATATCTAGCTTAGATGGAATGATACTTTTAATATGTTATACAACATATGAATTTTAAAGAAAAACATAGTGCTCCCACTTAATGTCAGGTGTACTCAAGAGTTACCTTAATTTAATCAAAACCATATTGTAATTAAATTCAAGATCTCAGCTCCCAGATACATGATCCATCCACACTTGGATTCTTTTATCTTATATACTATATAAAGATCATATAGACTCATAACCCTTTTGATTACACATTGTCCTCGCAAAAGGTAATTATAAAGGAAGGAGTTATAAAAATTAATTGCCACATGCCTTATTCAAGGAAACGTGTATGACAATTAATATTCTTTATGTAATTATCCTGTAGAAAATAAAATTTAATCAAAGTCAATTGCTTGAGTATGATTAAAACTCCTATTATAAGCCATGCATTAATATGTATACAATTTTATCCTTGTGAGCCTTTCTTCAAAAGAAACTCATTCTAACCTCACAGGTTTACTATTTGATAAAAGATCAATCAAGCCCAAACATTGATTGTCTTTTAAGGACTGCATCTTATCATTCATTGTTCTAAGACATTTATCTGATTCAAGATGTGATAGTGTATCTTAGCTTAGCAATTAGCAGGTTTACTATGATCTTCTAACTTATATTCCTCAGCATTGATATTAAAATATCAATCAAGTGATGAGTCATCCTTGTGGATTTATTAATGAGAGTTACATTATTCTTTGGTTTGACATTTACATGTTTAACCTTAGTATGACATTAGCAGGTGGATTTAGAAGGTTATGCATTTTGTTCTTGAATATCTTCAAGATTCATAAATGCTCCCACTTACTTTTGTAAGTAGATAAAATTCTCTAAATACTAAGTATTTAAGCAACAATGAATTGTTCTTAATTAGGAAACACAAAACACATTTTAAGTTCTCATCTCTAGCTTGTTAATAATATGCTTCATAAGATTTTAACAAATTTTAGAACTTTAATCAAGACATAATAGGATTCATCTCAATCCATAGATAATGTCTTGATTACCTTCTAGGTTGGAACTATATTGAGTGTATCCATGACTTCTAACCTTGATAGATTTTAGAGGTAGAGCAATTCAAGCTATCATGAATCAAACAATTATGAATATAGTTTGTTTCAACACATTTGACATACCATAATAATGTGGTATTCTATGAGTATTTGGAATTGTGAGACTACATCAGAATTCCATAGATAACTTAATTCTCTTTGGATCAAATACTAGTCAACTGGGTTGAGCCAAATCGCATACTCAGTATTTTAAAACCTAGTGCATGCTATAACGTATATTTCTTTGACTAGTAGAGTAACTCTATTTTCATGTGTTCACAAGAAGACAGAACGTGTCAAGTATACATTATAAGTCTTTGAATAATTCAAGGACCTCATGTTCATGTGTTAACAAGAAGACATAACAATTTTACTACATACTTTATGTTATGAGTCATTGATAAATTCAAAGACTTCTTAATTATGTCTTAACAAGCAAACATAATTATACTAACTAAAGTAGTCATGAACGCAAAACTCTTGAGTTCAATAGTAATTTCAAGTTAATTTCATACTTCATAATTATGATTATTATAATTTAACCATAATTAATTGACTAAAACATGTAGTCAAAATGTTAAAGTAGCTTTACATTATATCATGACCTTTAAATGTAATAGGGCAACAAACATCTCGTGTGTTTAAGTCCTAGTAGAATTATTAGTTTTCTTACCTTGCGGTCAAGATGAACCAATAATATGTTGTTCCTTGCACACACTTTGAGATTTCAACAGAAATTCACACAAAATAAAAATCAACACAAAAACACACAAATAACAAACTAAACAATCATAACAACACAAACATTCAAAACAACAAACATAAAAAAAAAATTCAACAAAAAAAAAAACAAAAAAAACACAAATATCATCACAACAAACACACAAAAAAACAAAATAATAATACCAGAACAAAAAAAAAACAATACATCAAAAAAAATGATCATAACAACAACACAAACAACAACACATCAAATAAACAACAAAAAATCAAAAAAACAAAACAAAAAAAAGAAATTTCAAAAACACAATAAGCAAAAAACAAAACACCAAAAAAACACAAAATCAACAAATAAAAATCAAAACAAACAAATCAAATATTCACAGCAATTAACACAATAATAAACAAATAAAAACACAAATCATCAAAAACAACACATAACAAATTTTCAAAAAACAATAAATATTCAAAAAAAAAAAATATACAACATTCAAAAACAAAAATTCACACAACAAACATATCCAAAAACATCATAATAATTAAAAAAAATCACAAAAAAAACAAACAACAACATCCAAATCACAAAAAATCACAATGTCAACTAACAAATATATCACAACAAAACACATATATATTCACAAATAAAAAAAAAAAAAAATCAAAACAACAAATTCAAAATTCAAATACAATTATAAACACATAAAAAACAAAAAACAAATCATCAATTTCAAACATAATCACAAATAGCAATAACAAAGAAAAAAACAAACAAAAAAAAAATTCAATAACATAAAACATAAAAATTCACATAAAAAATTCAAAATAAAATCAAAACAACAAATACACACCAAAAACAATACATAAACCAACATACAATAAAACATAATAACATTATAAACATTCACAGATACAAATTTTCAAAAAATCACAACAAAAAAAGATAAAAAAAAAATATCAAAAAACAAATAAAATATACACAAAAAACAAAAATCAAAAAAGTTTCTTTTTTCCCATATAATCAACAACACTAAACAAAAATCAATTCAATTCACATCCAAATTAATATACACACAAAATATAAAAATAACCAACCCATTTTCAAAATCACAAAAAATAATAAAAATCAAAAAAACCAACACAAAATCACACACATATACATATAACAAAAAAAAATAACCACAAAAAAACACAACAAAATCAAACAAAACACAAAATCAAATAACAATAATACAAAAAAACATAACAAATCACACATCACACAATCAAAAAAAATCAACATAAATAATTCACAATCAACAAATCACAAATAATAATAAATCAAAATAACACAAAAAAAACAAAAAAAAATAAAAAAAAACAACATACAATCAATAAATAAGAGTAAAATTCACAATTCAAAAAAAAAAAAAAAATCAAAAAAATCACAACATCAACAAAAACAAAAATAACAACAAAAAAAATCAACAAAATAAAAATAATAACAAAACAAAAAATCAATAAAAAACACAAAATTCAATATAACACGTATAATTAAAAAAACAATCATAAAATATCACACACAAACAAAAACAAAAAAACACAAAACAAAAAAAAAAATTCAACACCATAAATACAAAAAAAAACAAAAAATAATTCACAAAACAAAAACAATCAAAAAAACAAAACAAAATTCAAAAAGAAAACAAAACAATACAAAACAACATTCAACAAAACACAAAATTAAAACAAATCAAAATAATTCACAATCAAAAAAAACAAAAAAAATAAAATCATCAAACAATAAAATAAACCCAACAAACACATAAATACAATAACAAAATAACCAACATACACAAAAAACAAAGAAAAACACAATACAATCATAAAACAACATAAACAAACATCAATAACAATCAACACATTCAAAAAAACAAACAACAAACACAAATCAAAAAAAATTAAATATCATTCAAACCCAACAGAACAAATCAAAAAAAAAAATATTCGGTCTAAAACAAATCAAAAAAACAACAAAGAACACCCAAAAAACACAAAAAAACAACAAACAAAAACCAATAAAACAAAAAAACAATTTCACTAAATCAAACACAAAATCAACACAAAAATCAAAAACAATCACAAAAAAACACATACAAAAATTCCAAAAAACAATTCATATTTCAAAAAAAAATAACATAATACAACATACAGTCACATCAACAAAAAAAAAAAATACACAAACAAACACAATCAAAAGTAAAATCAATAAAACAACAATAAAAATATCAAAACAACAAAAAAACAATTCATAATACAATATCACCCAAAACAAACAAATCAATAAAAAAAAAAAATAATTTCACAAAAAGAGACAAAAATACAAACAACACAAATAAAAAAAAAATCAATCAAACATACCCCCCCAACAAAAACAACATAAACATCAATTCAAATAACAATATTTCAAATCACAAACAATCATCATATACACAAAACAAAAATTCAAACAAACAAAAACACAACAAACCAAACAACATCAACAAACAAAATAAACCCCAATTCACAAAAATAAGCAATCATAAACAATAAATCAAAATCACAAATCAAAAAAAATATTCAAATCATACAATAACATATAAAACACATTAAAAAAGAAACATCACACAAAATCATACAAAATTCCAAAAAAATAACAACATCACAACAATACAAAAATACCCTTCACATAAATACAAATTCACATTACATAACACCAAAAAACAATTCATAACAATTCACACAATCAAATAAACACAAAAATTCAATTATAAATATTATTCAAACAAACAAAATACATAAAAATCAAAAAAAAAAAATACATCCAAAAAAACAAAAAACAAAAATACGACAAAAAAAATAAAAACAAAACATTTCAAATAATAAATACAAAAACTAACACAAAAAAAAAAAACAACAAATCAAAAAATAAAAAAAAAACAATCACAAGTTTCAATCTAATTCAATCATTACAAAAAACATTTCAAATAATTTCAAAAAACATAAATTCACACATTCAACAATCAAACAATATAAACAAAATACTCAACAAAAATCAAATTCAAAAAAACATAATACACACAACAAAATAAAATAATCAAAAATAAGATCATCAACAAAACATCAAAAAAAAATTCAAAATCAAAAAACATCAATCAAAACAAACAAAATCATACATACATCATAATAATATTTCAAATAAAATCATTTCAAAAAAAAAAAAAAATCAACAAAAACAAATAAAAAACATAATAAATCAAAAATCACAAAATTTCAAATTCAAAACAATACAACACCCCAAAAACATTCACACAATATCATCAACAAAATAAACACATTCAATACAAAGACAATATCATCAACCAACATCATTCAAAACAATAAAAAAATAATCAAAAACCATCATAAAATAATAAAAACACAATCAAATATCAACATAAAACACAAAACAAAAAACTAACAAAACAAAACACAAAATTTCACAAATAACATACATAATAAACATCAAATAACAAAATCATAAATAAAATAATCAACAAAAAAAAATTTCAACAAAACAAAAAAATCAAAAAACAAAAAACAAAAAATCATTTCATTCACAACAATAATTATCATTAAATACATATATACAACAACAAAACAACAACAAAATCAACAAATAAAACAATAATCAATTTCAAAAATAAAAATAAATCAACAAATAAAACAAAAAACAATTCAAAACATAAACAAATAATCAAACACAATCATAACACACAAAACTCAAAACAAAACAACAGTAAAATCAAAAAACCAAAAATATACATTATCAACAATTACCATTCAAATAAACATACCCCCCACATAAAAAAAAATTACCCCCAATCATTCACAATCACACAACAAAAAAAATCACACAATGAACAAAATAAAAAAACAAGAGAAAAATATCAACATAAAAAACCTTAACAAATCTAAAAAATCAAATTCAAACACCCATTATATAAAAAAAACATTACACAATCAACACAACACACATAATTTTCATTTCATTCAATACCAAATAACAAATCATAAAAACACCAAATTACCCAATAAACAGCGAAACCCCCCCCCCCCCAATAAAATCACAAAAAACAATCATTTAAAAAAAATCAATCATCATTATAAAAAATCCAAAATATATGAAACCATTTACAATCATCAAGTAGATACATTCACAATAAATTCAAATAAAAAAAAAATCAAAATTAACATCATCATTTAAAAACAACAGTTACCCCCACTTCATAATTATGATTATTATAATTTAACCATAATTAATTGACTAAAACATGTAGTCAAAATGTTAAAGTAGCTTTACATTATATCATGACCTTTAAATGTAATAGGGCAACAAACATCTCGTGTGTTTAAGTCCTAGTAGAATTATTAGTTTTCTTACCTTGCGGTCAAGATGAACCAATAATATGTTGTTCCTTGCACACACTTTGAGATTTCTCCCACTTGTATAAGGTACAACATCATATTATGAAGACAAACAACACGTCATGTGTTTGATTGTGTAAACAGTATAATAGTGTCATGGATATTACAAGTAGATTTAGAACCATAACGTTTAGTAAAGAATTATGCATTATTATTCTATAGATAACGATTCGGGAAGCAACATCAGAAAGGCAACATGTTATCGTATAAAATAAAATGCAATCTTACTTTAAACAACGATTGTTCATATTCAGAAAGTAATGAATTATTTCAAAGCAAGCTTAGAAATAATATAGGTAACTAACAAGCAAATAAATCTTGTAGCTCCGACTGAAATTTACAACATTACATGAATGTCTTTTCAGTAATAAAAATGCAAAGCTCCCACTGGATTTGTCAACATTGTAAGTGTTACATCACCAGTAGAAAGCAAAAAGCGATTTATTTACTTTTCCACTCTCTTAGAATGCCTACAAGTAGCAATGTGCTTAGGTATTTAATAGAATATATGAAGTTCTACTTATGTAGATGAGGGACTAGCCATTCACGCTTTTATTTAACTTGAATATTAGCATGCAATTCCTCCTTAATTGGTTTACTTAGTCACAAGGGTGTATAGCACTTTAAGGAATAATCTGAGTCCAAGAAAAATACCTAGAAGACAAGCTAGTAATTTTCTTTACTCGTTGCGGTTTATTGAGTTTCTCTTTTTTTAACATTTAAATCTCATACATCGTCTTGACAAGTGCAAGATGTCATTAGTTTGGTAGCTATAGACAAAATGTTGTCTAGTTACACAAAATATTTTATCCTTCAATTATTTCATGACCGAAAAAGGGTAATGAAAGATTGTAAGTGAGTTTAAATATAATGAGAAAATTTTAATTTGTAATCCTATCTTAGTTTGTCAACCAAGGAGAAAAGATAGGAGAAAATCTCACTCTTCTTACTAGGAAAAGAGACCTATGTTTGTCTTTTAAAGAAAACAAACTTTCGTTTACGAATTATGTTGCAACAACATAATTAATCAGAACATAGAAAGTTCAATGTTAGTATTTTCGATAATTAAATTCTTAATAGAATTAACTACCCAATTAATTTACTAATTAAGACTAAGATCCAACTTGACCTCCCACTTATTACCAAAGGTCTGACCACGGCGTAAACAAGTAGGGCAAGAGGTAAGCGTTGAAGGTTAATTGCATTTTAATGCAACTCTTAGATTTATGATACTTGTCAAAACATTAGTAATCATGTAATAATGTTAAGAGAATGTTTAGTATCATTTTATGCCTCGGGTCCAAGGTCTGACCAAGCCTACTCGAATTAACCCGACCAAGCAAGAACGTGCAAAAATCGCCAGAGGTCAGACGTGTACGAAATTCGCCATGGGTTGGAATGACCCTAAGGTCTGACCAAAGCGGCCAAGCCAAATGCACGTGTTCTTGGTTGGCTGGCATAGACTTAAAATTTTACTAAAGTGCTATGCACATAAATGTGTTAAAACATGTACAAAGAAGCATGCATACAACTTTGTAGCACTAGTTTTAAAAACTTTTACTAGGCGACATTGTAGTGATCATATTGGTTCTCGGTAACTCCAATCGAACTCACAAAGAAGCGAAAAAGTAGGTCAGCGCGAAGCTTATTAAAAACCTATCTTTGCCTTAAACTTCTCTTAAAGTTTGTTCTAGTGGATGAGCCGTGCGTCCCAAACGTCCATAATGTCTAGTTTTTAATTCAAGAAAAACAAGTTTCATAGTTTAATGTCTCATTAATTTCCTCAAAAACAAATTTTCTACGAATCAAATAGCATGTCACAATGAACATTTTATTTTAGGCGTGTGGATTAATAGATAGGTTTAACATCATCTTTATGTTTAAGTATTAGTCCGTATTTTATTTGTTTAGGCATGTAACAAGGAATCAAGTAAACAAATAGGAACAAAATAACTTAAAAAGATGACATCAATTTTAAACAAGTAACATGTAGAATCCGAAAAGTCTTGCAATTTTAAACAAGTAACATGCAGAATCCGAAAAGTCTTGCAATTTTAAACAAGTAACATGCAGAATCCGAAAAGTCTTGCATTTTTAAACAAGTAACATGCAGAATCTGAAAATTCTTGCAAGTCTTCCCCAATTGGAGAACCATAAAACCGTCTCTTGGTATTCACTTAGTACCAAGATAGCCCCATAACCCACATAATTGGGAATGAGTAGGTCTTATAGCCAGAATAGCATAATTAAAAAGAACTTATTTACTAGATTAACAAATTAATTTAATTAATCCCTTTTTAATCTATATTAACTTTTAATATTTTTCAAGATCTAGATCTACATATTTTATTTAATTTATGGTAAGGATTTGCATATTATTGTCACATTTTACTAGTAAAACATAAAATAAAATACGAACGCATCAGATCATAACATATGTTTTGACATTAGGCATGTAAAACTAGGCGTAAAATTAAAACAAAACGTGTAACCCATATGGCTAAAACGAGTTGGCTCATGATGCCACTTTTGAGATTTGATAACTAGTTAACCAATTAACCACGAGTACGCAGCGGATAGATTTAGTTTTAGCACATAGATTAACACATAAAGTAATTGACTACTTACCTCTTAATCTTGATCTTGAAAACGAGTTAGTGGTTAAATTACCACCTCTACGAGTGCTCACACAATCACGTCATATGAACACGTCAAGTTGTCTAGCCTTGACCTCACGAACCAAACACCCTTGAGTTTATAACCGGATCCAAACGTACCCTTAGGAGATGATCCCAAAACCAAGCAAAACCTAATTATGGTTTATAATAAGAACCCTAATTAAATGAAGAACCCTAGATTCAAAATCTTGAACCGAAATCCCTAAAAGGATTAGGGTTCGGCCGAATGTGGGGAGAGGAGAGCACAAAATTCCTTTGGTGATTCTTTAGGTATTAGATTTCTTAACATGAAGCATAGGATATATGAATATACATAGGCACATAACCCTAATACGTTAATCACCAAAACAACTCTTTGTCTCCCCCTCTTTTCTCTTTCATAACCGAACCAACACCCCCTCCAGAACCATCTAGGGAGTCGGCCAAATATGGCCTCCCTTGATGTTTGGGTTTTGTCCGGTTTAGTC
The DNA here is from genome assembly GCA_026074375.1 of Tanacetum coccineum. Lineage (NCBI taxonomy): Eukaryota > Viridiplantae > Streptophyta > Magnoliopsida > Asterales > Asteraceae > Tanacetum > Tanacetum coccineum. Next base: position 16,572 of record BQNB010119119.1, read on the forward strand.
CCTTGGTTTATAATTTAAAAGTTCGTTAAGTTAGTTATTAAAGGTAACAGTAAGTAACGACTATTTAAATTATATTTTGTGAAGTATAAAACGCATTCTTCGTGTATTAACGTGTGTGCCCCCAATAGGCTCACGTATTTCTGACGTATGTCATGCGAACCAACTACCATAACCCAACACTTAGTTCATAAAATCTTGAATTATGTATGGTATTATTAAACGTACTATGAGATCAAGCTTTTTGTTTGTTGATTCGTAGGCTCAGGCAGAAAGAGGTGAAGATCCGAGCTTTGGAGAATTATGAAAAGGAGAAAATCAGAGACAGAGGCGAAAGGTATAGATTTTACAGTTCCTAATTAGTGGTATTCCGCCTTCCACGATGTCACTGCCATGGTCAGAGCGCAGGTGCTCTCAGTCTCCCTTATGCGATGTCCGAACTTGATTGGTTAGTCCCTTACTTCCCTCCACGGTCCTATCTCCTTCCTCCATAGTTCAGTTGCATAATGTTGACATAAATAAAGATCTTCATTCCCTCGAACTCCAAATCAAATGGATTTTTCAACCATTTGTGCAGGTAACGGGTGTTTGGCGATATGTTATCACAAACGATGGTTACATTCATATTCATGAAAGCAAGGGAGCTCACCTACCACAAGCTGTAGCATGTGACAGGTTTTGGAGTAGGAGTTTGCTGCAGTGGTTCATTCACCTATTCATCAGCAGCAGCATCAGGCACACATTTCCTGCACAAATTGAAGAACTCCAAAACCATGATGCAGTTTACACCTCACACACATGATATTAGAGGAACACCGTAGGCAGACGTCATTCAAGTCATTAAACGTGTTAGTATGTAAGTACATGTTTATATGGTGTAGCTTACCTTAAATATCAAGTTTTGGTTCCTTTCTTATGGACATGATTATATTGTTTTTATGCTTCCAGTATTAGCTTCTTCAAACGACACAAATTCATGCCCGAACGACAATAAAACACGCGCCGCAGCGAAGCGCGAGTTTTAAACCTTGTTATATATAAAAGATTTTACCTTTGTAAAAAAAATATCTAGTTAATGGTTTGTGGCTACGACAGTAGCATTAGACTTGTTCAACCTTTGTTATCAAGTTAGTTAATTATCCAAAATTATATGTTATTATCTAGAACAAGAACAATTAGACATTTTAATCAAGACTTTACCACAAAGACGAAAATCAAAGTGTTGCACATGAAACAAATTAAACTCTTAAACGCAGGAAGGATTGATCAAAACTTGAACTCGAACAAGGACTTCAAACACAAACGCATCCATCAATAGAATTCCCCAATCTCCGTTAATCATTCTTCCTGATTTTGATCTTGAAACTTGTTGCCGCATTTAGTTTAGAACTGTTTTGGTGGTGATCAGCAGGGTGACACTAGAGTCTCATTGTATATTGTACTTGTTTGTCCAAGATTTGAGACCCAACCCTCATTATATAAACACGAATAGCTTGTTGCAAAGTCCTCAAAGTCTATCTTTTCAAAAGAATCGTTCTCCTGATCACCTATAGCAAGCCAGTTCTCATTCCTCGTCATGCAAACCAGGCCTCATGGACCTTAGACTATCTTCTACACGGGAGGAAAGCCACCATGACCTTCAACCACCCATTGTTACCATCCATCCTCCACGTACCACCTTCTAACAGTGAGAGCCTTTCTGAGGGTAAATAGCATACACACAAATGAATGCAGTCATCTAGTACCACTAAACTTGCCGTAAAAGTTGATGAAGTATATTTTTGAATACTTGGAAATTGTATTTTACTAAACTTTTCCGACTTGACATCGAAACAAATAATGCATCTTTGATCTCCAGCCGAATCTAAAACCACAAAATAAAGATGGTTGTCCCAGAAAGTAGCCGGGGACCAATGGTAATTGGAGATACAGTCAGCGTTATCAACTAAATATTTAATCTTTCTCCATGAATCCGTCCTAAGGGAATAGACATAGGCCCCAAAGGCACCATTCGAAACCATATGTAAAAGCTTGTAATCGTTAGAAGAATCGATATAGAAACCGATCACATCAGAAGAAGAGGGTGGCATACCAATCTTATCCGGAGAGTACCGCAGAGGATACAAAGTACAAGACGGCTTGTAGAAGAAACGAGGAGAACAGGAGTTACCTGACAACTTCTTGAAGGCACTAGTCAAAGGATTCCAAAACGCTAGCTCTTGAGTATACATTGCGGCTAGACACACCAGTCCATCATAGCTTGCTACAATATACACACCAAATTTACTGAACAAATGTTCTAGATCCTTGTCCCAGATAAAGACGGTATCTGAATCAACATTGGGAGCTTCACAGTCGATGGTATGCAATGTAAGAAGTTGTGAGTAGTTGGAGTGATCAATTTGGAGAAGTTTATAGCTGCTTACATACTTGTGGTGCATCTTGGCAAACATAGGAGTCGACAAAAAAGAATTCCATTCTTTGCAAACGCACATGCATCGACCAAGCAACTTGGTGGGAAGTCTGGGCAATATCTCCATTAGTATTAGATTTGATGGAAGCTCGGATGTCGTAGTCTCTTCTTCTGTTAAATTCCAAAGAGCTGTAAAAACATTCTCCAAAACCAACCCCAATGCGATGTAGGATACAAGCCTCATGATTCTTTGACTATTATAATCTACTATCAAAGAACAATTGCAACTTCTAGCTATGACGTATAGTTTGTGAGAGCAGGTCGACCAAATGTCTTTATTAGCAAACCAAAGCATATATTATAGTTTATTTGAGTTAAAACCCTAGCTTTGGAAGCAAGTCAAGAGTCCGGTTGGTTTATAGATAAGTTTAAGATTTAAATGAGGATTCAGATGATTACGATTAAAAAAAATATAATGAGAGGTTGACATTTAACGAGGTCCCATTTTTAAAGATAAAAACAAACCACTATCAAACTTAAAGTTCAAAAGTTGGCAAGTTAGCCTGGATTTGAATAAAGATTACATGCCAATTGCCTACTCCTAATAAGCCATTTCTTTTTTTCTTTCTTTTTCCATAAACTTGATAAAAACAAATACTCCTTCCGTCCTGTTTTTATTGTCTACATTTCTTTTTTTGAATATCTCAATTTAATTGTCCACTACTAAAAATAGATAGGGAAGTTTGATCAAGTTTACTATATTACCCTTATTTGAAATTATTATTACAAACTTTAAAAAAGACTTTATTAATTAATTAAGTAAAGGTAAAACTGTCATTCTACCAAAAAGTAAGAAACGAAAGCAGTAATAAATGCATTTTTCTTAAACTGTGTGTTTTTTGTCTGATGACAATAATTTTAGGACGGGGGAGTATTATATTGTAAGACGCGATATATATTGATTGAAGAGTTGAGATCAATAAAGACTCAAGATTTATCATAATTCACCCATCTTTTTATTAAATTAAAAAAAAACTCACTTTCCATCATTTTTTTTAAAATAAAATATCTTGCAAACGGTAAATCATCGACCGATAAAAAATACATCATCACGACCTATAGAGGGGTGCTTCGATATACTTTCGACGAACTTTTATTTTTTATTTTTTTTCAGCTACGTTCGAAAAAATCACATGTGATTTCATAAAATCATATGCAATTTCATAAAATCACATGTGATTTGAGATACAATTCACATGTGATTTTTTTCAAACATAAATTGAAATTAAAATCGAAAAGAAAGTTCGTCAAAAGTATATAGATAGAAAGATGATTTAATTCTTGTCGCGATGGTATGCTTCGTTTTGCGTAACGATTAACGGTTTGTGAGATATTTAATTTTTTTTTAAAAGTGAAAAGTGATTTTTTTTAATTTAATACAAAAATTAAAATAATCAGACTGTCTCGAAACCCAGCAATCAAAGCAGGGCGGTACGAGATTCACTAATGGCATCCGCTATGAGAGGTCTATGAAAAGGTTTATAAATTGAGTCACCATAATGATATGAGGCTTATGATGACATGGAATGAAATAGGTCTAAGTTTATGGACCTTTTCATAGCATGGTCTTAACTCATTCAAAGCTTTGGAGTTCGAGTCATGGTCTTGATATTCAGTTACAAGTTACCGAGTACAGCGAAAAGTATGTTATTATGCACCGCAGAGAAGATAAAATGTACCTAAGAGGAATGCAAAAGGACCCCAAATCAAGTCAAAAACTCCAGGAATCTCCCAGACCACGATAACCACACACTACAACAATAGCTTGTTTCCCTGGCGACATGTCGGGACTTTCCCCAGCGACATGTCGCTGGGGATAGGTTTTCCCA
>BQNB010119120.1:0-20869 GCA_026074375.1 Tanacetum coccineum
ATGGGCTTATGGACTCTTACTAGCTTGTTTTATGCAAACAAGAGCTTGTAGATTCATTATTTGACCCTGTTTTGAGCAAGGGTTTTGTAAGTCTCTCTCTTTTTCTTACATTTCTTATTTACTGCAGAACTACTTATAGTGCTTATTCTTGATTAAAGTCTGCTTATAAATGCTTTATTTTGTTATTTGTTGATCTGTTTTTAACCAGTTTGAAATAAAAATGATTTTTGGAAATGTTAAGGGCTGTTTTGAACAAGCAGTACTAACTTTAAGTTAATACTGCTAGTTCACTTTTAGGAACAGTACTAACAAAACACTAGCAGTACTAATTTAAAGTTAGTACTGGTAGTTATTTCTGTTAATACTGGTAGTTAAAACTGCTAGTTCATTTTTTTTTACATTTTTAAAGCTAGCAGTATTAACTCCGAGTTAGTACTGTTAGTTGAACTGTTAGTACTGGTAGTTCAATTTAGCTTATCAGCTTATAATTTTAGCTTGTTTAAAATTTCCTTAGCTTTTTAGAGTAGATTAAACCATTTTCCTAAACTGTTTTTAGGAGTAAGCTTATTTAAGCTTATTTTTCTTTTCAAAATATTTTTAATAATGTATCAGTTTGTAGCCTTTTAGCTTATTTGTTATTTTAGTTTATTCTAGTTATTTATTCCTATTATTAAGTGCTTATTAAGGTTAGGTGAACTTCTGTTTTAGCTTGTTTGCTTACTTCTTATTTCTTTGAGTTTTGTTAGCCTAGCAGTACTAACCTTAAGCTAACAGTACTAACTCAAAGCTAGCAGTACTAACTCCAAGTTAGTACTGGTAGTTAATACTGTTAAGTACTGTTGTTAGTACTGTTGTGTTTATCTTGTTAATTTAGCTTAATTGCTTTTTTGTATTTGCTTATTTAGAGTTAATTTAGCTTATTTGATTTGTCTTAAACTTGTTTGAGCTTATTTGTGTCTTAGTGTAAAAATTTTAAGTGTGTTTGCCATTTCTAGCTTTTATTCTTATTCCAGTTTATCTTCTTTGCTTATTTTTATGTGCATTTGCTCATTAAGTTTTTGTGCCCAATCATTCCTTGTGACATTCAAACACAAATCATCAATCGTCTTGCGATTTTCCATCTCTAGCCTCGTTGGGACATAACGACCCGGGAACACCCTATACTACTTCTCGGTTTTATTGATTTTGTTTCTAAACTATTCTTACTATATATTTTATATTTTATTATATATTATATATATTTTAAGGTGTAGTTTGGCTGCAATCAACAAGCTTACTGTGCTACAAGCTCAATCTGTTTGAGCATATTTTGGTTTTTAAAACTCTTTTAGTAGCTAAAATTAGGGCTGCAAAAGCCCTTTTGTCTTTTTGAAAAAAAACTTAAAAAAACCAAAAATATAGTTTTAGTCTAAACAACCTTTTTCAATAGCCATTTTCATAGCTTATTAGTATCCCAAAGTGTTTAATTTTTGCTTATTCTAGTAGCTTGCAGTAGTGGCTATATCTGTTTTTAACTTTTAGACTCTAGCTTTTTCATTTATTAGCTTAAAAACTAGCTTAAAAGTGTCCTTGTAGACCATTAGTTGTGTTTTAGCCAAACTACTTATTTGCTTATTGGAGTGTTTAAGCTGTTAGGTTTGCTTATTTGAGGTTTAGATTTGCTTATTAGGTTAGGTTAAAGGTACTTTTAGCTTATTCAGTTTAAGGTTTAGTTTATAGTAGCTTATGCTCAAATTTGGTTTTAAGAATAAAAAGTTTTTATGTCTTTTCTGTCACTTTTAATACTAAGTTCCAGCTTATTAGGATTGCTTATTTTGATTGAGATTTGCTTATTAAGTTTAATTAGGCCCTTAGAAGCTTATTTGGTTTTAGAATTAAGCTTTAAATAGCTTTTTCACTTAATCAGTTTAGACTTAAAGCTTTTTAAGTCTTAAGTCAAAACTGTGACTTGATTAAGCTTATTTTAAGCATTCAGAAAAAGTTGTGTTACAAAAAATGCTTGTTTTAGTATAAAAAAGCTTTTTTAAAAAGAAATTTTCAAAAATAAAAACATTTAGGAGTATAGGGAGGCCCCAGTTTCGAACCCAGGACCTTAACCTTAACTCCTAAACGTTTTAAACACACACTCCACTACCACTCGCCCTTGGGTCTTTTTCGTTTAGAGTTTGTAACATTTAATACTTAACCCCTTTTTGCCATTTAAAGCCTACAACCTTATTTAGCTTATTTACAACTTATTCCAATAAGCTGTTGGATCCATTTTATTTTTCATAGGATTAGAATAGCTTAAAGTAATTTTTGTAATTTTTTCAGAATTTTGAAAATTAGTTTAGTATTTTTAATTAATTTTTTAGATTAAAATTATTTTTAATTCATAGTAAATTAAATAAAAGTCAAAAAAATATAATTCCTTTTTTCTAAAATTATTTTTAATCATTTAGGACATTTAAAAATTAAATTTGCATTTGTAGGGTTAAAATTTGATAATTTAAGTTTGTTAAAGCTCGGGTTTTGATTCCCGTTATCATTTTTTTTAGTATTAATCCTTAATGTCTTTCGTTTTTTAGCTTGCCTTTATTTATTTTTGCATGTTTTTTGATAGATTGGAATCCAATCAAAATTTGATTATTCAAACATCGCGATCACGAAGCTTAACTCGATTCTCGCAATTCAAACGGCCCTTCGTCGGGGAAACGGACCCAGGAGAGTTTTGGATTTTGACTTTGGATGATATCAACGTAATGGCTTTCTCTATGAATATCTTATCGCGTTATCCGGAAGTAAAATCAAACTATTCCCTTCTCTGATCTGTAACTTAACCTCCTCCTCTTTCTATCCAATCACCTTAACCCTTCTAAATTATGTCGTATGAAAGTATCTAATGAGTGCTCGTTTCCAAGCTCCACCTCCTCACGCCCGACCCCCCCCCCTATACATTCGTCCATGATTAAGTTACTCCTTCCACTCACTAATCTCATAAGCTCATAATTATGTTCCCGAAATCAGTATTCAATCATTTTATCCCATGTTATTAACCCATTTTGTTATACGTTGATTGCAAGAAGGTTTATTTACGTATATCAGTTATATGTGAGAATTGTAGTAATAATGGACTACTAATGTGAAAGTTACGCAAAAAGGTTCTGCGCATTTCTGGAGCTTTTAAATGAAGATAATTTGAAGATTACTATTCTGAAGACCAGTAGACACATATCCATCAAGGATTGATTCGCGTTATCCGTGCCTTTGGCACTCACCAAAGATGCCACTCAGGAATATATAAAGATCAATACGCACGTTTCTCTGAGAACCTCAATACGCTATTAAGATTGAAATCAATATAATATTCTTGCGAAGATATCAAACGTGGTCACTGTACTCCAATGAATCCCTATACGTCGTATCCAAACCTCGAACTTCCCTTAAAACCCTATAAATACAAAACCTTAAAAAAAAATGAGTTTTTAGTGTGCTAAATCAGACTTCTTGATACCTAAACGCACAAAAAGTCAATTTTAGGGAGGGAATAAAGAGCAGTAATATGGTTCGAGCAACGTATTGAACATTTTATAGAGACAACGTTGTTATATGCCATTGTTTACTTTAGTAAAAATCGTTCAATTTTTTAGAGTATCATTCATTAACTCGGGTTAGTTTAATTTGCTCTAAATAATTGCTCTTGTATTTTATATTATGACGTTTGAAGGCTAATACCTTCGGGTATTAGCCATTATTATGAAGATCTGAATGTTTGGTATTTGTTTATCTCGATTTCTTGATTTATCGTTGAGTGCTTGTTTATGTTTATCAATTTATACTTGTTTACGCGCTTTTGTATGCGACCTATCATTCAACTGGATCTAGTGAAGCGGACCAAGTAGATCTAGAGTCCGGGATAGCTCTCCATATAGTGATTTATACATCTAGAATCATAGTTACACAAATATTGTCCTTCTAAGTCTGTGTCTAGGATACGCTTCGGGCTTAACTAGTTAATTGGATATTGCCAATGGTTTATTGATCGTGTTGACTAGCAGGTGACCTAGATAATTCAACAAGTAACGTTCTGATTCCATTGGATAGTTGGACAAGTGGACTACTAGTGTATAAATTGCCATTAAGCGGTAAGTGGGTAAAGTCTCTATGAGCTAGGGTTTAACAAGATCACCATTGCTTTAATCCCTAAGATAGATTATAATCAGCAAATAAGGATGCTTTATGCGGATGCTTTAATTGTGACAGAATTAATGTGTCTAGGTCTTAGGATGATGTAACGCCTAAGTCTTAAGAATGATATGCCACCTCGAGAGAAGAAATCATTGCACTAAATAAACAAACCAACGTTCTAATCAGATTAATAATGGTTAATATAGTTTTCTTATATAAGGTTTGACCGCTCTTTTATCTTTTGTTAATTAGCTTGCGTGGGTAAAAGTGCCTTGAATTGATTATAGACACCAACCAAACCGTGCCAGTCTCTCAGGCTGAAAACCCCCATTTTCCCGTTAGAATTAGGATTTAGACTAACATAGGTTTAACATAGGTTTAGAATAGAATAGAATTAACATAGATTAGATAACCAAGATATTAATTAAATTGATAGATTTAACCTCGCTTCAAGTGTTCGACACCCTACTTACCACGAAACTACTACCGATTGGGTACACTGCCCGTTAAAGTGTTGTTTTTTGTTTAGTCGGCAAAATATAAATTTAAAACTTGAATCATCTTAAATATACCATACAACGACAGCACAACAATTACTTAATTTTTTTGCATTGAATGAAGAGAGATATACTAATTTGCTTTATATGTAGTATTGATTTATATGCTTATTTATCCCGTTACACATAAATATATTCTACGTAATATGTTTTTTTTCACATATCATCTCTTTTTATCTAAATCGTTAATTTTGACATTTGTCAAAATCCTATGGCCAGGAAGATTTTTACTATACCAAGATCCTACCCTATTTTCGTAAATCTCTTAGTAACCATAATATGTTATTGCTATGGGAGCATGTATAATTATAGGGGGTGTTCAGTACCGATTCTTTTAGGATTGTTCGTGGAGTCAATAAGCTAATTGTCTCTTTTTTGTTAAAGTTTTGGCATCTTGAATTTAATTTCATGTCAATAGTTTTTGGCAACAATGTTTGTGCCAATGGACAAACCATATAGATGGATATGAATTTACAGCTCTAATTCTTTGTTAGAGAACCATTGGGGCATTTGGAATGTATCTTCTTTTATTCTAAAAGCTAGCTACCATAGATGATTGACAATTAGGTCATGACTGATTTAATTCTGTTTCTTGTTCGAATTGCTTAATCCTTGTACGGTCAAGAACTATATAAGCACTGGGTAGGGGGTAAGAGATGTTATATCGATGTAATAGGCCTATTACAAGGCTTATATTCATTGTTGATGTAAAACTATTAGTATGTTATGCTCAGACCACAATATTGTCCGCTTTGCCAGTTTTTAAGAACCTCACCCTCAATAAAACACAAAACGCGTTGTGTTATTTTTTTTGGGTAAAGGGTTACTCCGGTAAAGTATATTAAAACCAAAAAATGTTAAGTACAAAAGAAATGTGGCTGAGATACCACATTAACCTCAAGCTAAACAGCTTGAAAAACACCTAAAACTAGTGCTTATGACATGCCATAAACACTTACAACTCTAGATACAAAAATTGCAACTAGAACAAATAACTCAACTAAACCAACTAACCAACAACAACCATGAAAGAAGAACTTCCACCGGTATTAGTACATGGAAATAAGTTAGCCGATTCATCATACATATTTTCAACATCTTCTTCACTTTCATCATCCAAGGCAAAATAAGAATTAGATGTGGTGATATTACCTTTCTTAAAAGAAAAACCAGTAGTCTTCAACATAGATGATGAATTAGATGTATTTCCTTCAGCAGTAGCTCCCTTCTTTGGTGCACTAGTAGTCGCCTTTGGTTCATACCTAAAAGTTTATTTAACCGAGGGGCCATCAATCTGACCACCATTAGTAGACTTGGACTTATCCTTCTTCTTCATTTTTTACCCACCATTTGGAATCTATCGTTAGTCTTCTCAACAGTAGGAGTAACAACAGTAGAAGTAATAGCAGTAGGAGGACTCCCCACCTTTTTAGGGCAATGGTCATGCACATGACCAAATATTTTACGTAGATCACATCGAGGTGGCTTCCATTCATATTCAGTAGTAACAGTTTCAATAGTATACCCCTCACCCTCAATTAAAGGAACACCAATAGTAAGACTCGCAGGAAGAACATTGTCAGCATTAATTTCAATCAAGCATTGGGCAAAACTACTCCTCCCTTATGACTGAATGCACATCGAGGAGGTATAAGAGTCAAGCATGATAGGCTTACCAATTTGAGATGCGGTAATGCTTAAACTATCTTTCGAGAAAACATGTATCGAAACATCATAAATTTCAACCCATACCAGAATACGGGTTAATTCTTCCTTACATAAGCGTGTATTCATAGACCATTTCTTAAGAATTATAGGGCTGTTACGGATCATCCATGGCTCATTCTCAAGAACATCCTCTAAACCTTTTAACGTTTTCAATTGGAAAAAGAAAAAGCCTTTGAAGTTCATCATTATTCGAGTCAAACCATATTTACCCCAGTTATTTCAAACGTAGTATTCCACAACCAGAAAAGCAATACGTTTACTAATAAAATATCCATAGAGAGTATTAACAAATAAGGTACTAACCGTTTTAACAGCCTTTCTGGGAATAGAGATATTGGCACCTTCACACAAATTATCTGAAAATAATGAATGAAAGTTAGCCATAAACTTACTTGGTTCCGATTTTGACCCTTCCGCTGCACCAATATAAGATCTTGGTTTCTCATGGATATCAACAGATTTAACAATAGGGTCATTACCCTTGACCCTGTTTTCCAGCGGATCTGATTTACCTGAATCTAAAGAATAACCATTCGACACATTAGGGTTTTCAGCCAAAAAAGCATCCCACATAGCCCAAATGGTTTCCAACACCTCCGTTTTATTTTCACTAGGCAAATCCGACCACAACTCGAGTTTACCTAACTCAATTTCTTTAGTAAGGTTATCAATGTCCCCAAGGGTCTTTAGTTGCACACCTAATAAAGCAACAATATTAGCCGTACCAGGAACACATGAAACGCAGAGAGAGCGTAAAACAAGATCAACCTTACTCGAAGTACTAGTAACCTCAGAAGGAAGTGGGTATGAACCATGTAAAGGAGCAGTAGGCTTACTAGTATTACTGGTAAAATTAGTCGACCACAAAGTTTCTTTAACAACAGCCTTATGTGATTCCATCTCAACGTTAGGGTTTTTCAAAACCCTAGGAGCCAATCGTGATTTAGACGCACCAATATTACCAACATCTTGATCTTTTAGTCGTGACATGCGAGCATCTAAAGCCTCCTTATCATTCGATCCAAAACATTCCATGACAGCAGAAGACCAAAAACAAAAAGAAGAGAAAAAAACCTTAAATAAGAAAATCAACGTGCAAGCAAGAACAGGAAGATCCATGTAAATCTTCAAATCGATAGCCTTTGATGGACTAAGGCATGATATAAGCACACAAGAATCTTAACCACCAATCATCATGCAAAGAGTAATGGAAGAATTAAACAGCGACATCTAAAAACCCTAATATGCGATAACCAAGAACCCTAAAAAGAAAGTGAACCCTAAGTAAATCCGATAAAGATCCAAATAAAATAATGTTTCACACAAGTAATCAAAGATAACAAGCAGAAAAACACGATTGATATAAGGATTTAGAACCAAAAAAGTCTCAAGAATCGATTTAAGAGATGAAAAGGGAATCAGTTTTTTTGGATCGCCATGGGCACTAGAGAAACAATGTTTTTTTTACCGTTTTGCTTATAAACGCGTTGTGTCATTGTAATGCCAATGTCATCTTATGAACCCAACATCTATTACATTATGCTCAAACCACAATATTTCCCGCTTTGCCAGTTCTTAAGAACCTTACCCGCAATAGAACACAAAACGTGTTGTGTCATTGTAATGCCAATGTCATCTTATGAACCCAACATCTCTCCATGCTACAGCCAATATAGGATTTGCCTAGGGTGTTAGAAGAACCCTTGAACTTTAAATCATGTCGCCTATTTTAGAAATCTCAACTATTTTATAGCTGAACAACATTTTGAGGACCATATATTCACCCATTTTGTGATACATTCTAAGTTTGACTAATTGCAACTAGCATTTTGACATATAAAATCACCGATGTATTTTAGGAACTGCTTAATATGCTCTTACAATAACAGGTAATTGAACTAAATTAGGGGAATTCTGCATGCACCTTGATAGTTCATATCCTAGCTACTGCTATTTTTCTACATCACATGAGGTTTACATTCTAAATACACCAAACCTTATGGTTTCCAAAGGGCGGTTGTTGGAAGTAGAGATGCAGAGTCCCAATATTTTATGTGTGTCAGCAGGATCGATAATGCCGTCATCCCATAATCTGTAACAATTCATATTTTTACATCTTTTACGTCAATAAATATTCAACTATATATTTTAAACTCTTACGCGCTCACTTTTAATTTTCAACGTTTAGTTAAATCGCGTAAACTAAAAATCAATATTCAACGTAAACGGACATCAAATAAATAAAAGTTTATGTCAAACAAGTGTTATATTATTTTTACAAAGATAAATTTTAACTTTTCACATTTTGATTTTTGTACGTTACGTAAAACTTTTACGTTTTGTAATAAATTACATTTACGCATACGTGGAAACACCAATACCTAGTTGTGCTTCAACAAATACCCACAATTTTACTCAATAACCAAAAGTTTACATATTTTATACATAAAATCACCTCCCAAATCTAGTTCTAGTAAGGAAACACAACAAATCACCACTTATCATACTTTACATAAACTAAACTAATCAATGTCCAATATGTAAACACTAAACCCTTAACCATGGGATATCTAGACAAAATTTGTCACCTATGCCATCTCTAGGCCGGCTGAAAACATGGAACAAACAACCATTAGGCGTGCATGCTAGATCACATCATACCATGCCTTTAATACTAGTTTATTATTAAGTACCATGTCCTATGTTCCCTTATAACCAACCACACCATCTAGTTTCTCATTTACACTTGCAAAAACACTAACAAACACATATTTCTCTCTCAAACTATACGGTCAACAAGAAAACAACAAGAAGAAAAAGTTTGGTTAGTTTAGTAAAAGGTTATTTGAGTTTAAGGGAAGTAGGGTTAAGCTTGAAGTAATTTTTGGGTTAACACTTGGAAGCTAGGGTTTCATTGTGGTGTTCTTGGTCTTCCCTATTCGAATCACACATCAAGGGTTGTATGTATTGCTAAAACCGGGACTTTGTGAATGCATTATCTTATTAAACTTTAAGTCTTGATTCTATATTAACCTTTCATAAACAAGCTCAAGTAACCTCAAACTCACACATGTTCACTTACAAAAGAAAATCACACACAAAGACTTGCTCCTCTTCACCCTTGTTTTCCTGCTACCAGACGCACTCACAAGACCAACCACACATAAAAAGAGTAAGACAGGAAAACACTAAACCATAACTCTCCATTTCAATCTTTGAGCATAAAGTTTACTAAAGAGGTTAGAGTTTACTCTTGAAAAGATTAGGGTTACTCCTATTTGGAAGATTAAGGTTTGAAGTTGGAGAGTTGGGTTAAGGTTTTGGTGTGATCAGAAAGTAGGGTTTTTGATTTTGTATTGTATTCGTGTACCATCACTCGACATTGAAAGTCATTCAAACCATCTCACGATTCGCATATCTTTATTATTAAACACCCTAGTCATGTGCTTGTGCGCTTTACTTTGCAAAGAAAGCCTTTACGAAACTCTTTTTTTGAACCTACTGATGTCGAAACCCTCATTGTGTAACATGGGCGAAACCTTGTCACGTCAAATTTCTGGACATAGTACATTCTAATATTACCTAAGTTAAGTGTCTATGCCAAATTTCAGCGTCTAACGTCAAGTTTTGACATGGGAAAACCCTCGTCGAAATCTGTTATTTTATGTGTAAATAAGTCGAAACTAGGCTGACTTTGAGCCACAGTTTCGACCCGTTGACCAAGGTACTAGGTTAGGTCTTGAGTAATAATTAAAGACAACAGGTTAAGCTGTGTATAGGAAAAAGAATGGGTTAAAACAGTTAAGAAACGAATAAGATATGGTCTTGTGAAAATGTCCCGATTGAACTTGTTCTAGCTTGTTTTAACATGCAGAAAATGTTAGAGGTTTAGAAACATATAAATAAAAATCACTAGAGTGCGATATAATCTGAACTAAAATGTGCTAAACATAGACCACCGTGTTGACGATACTTAGAAATAAGAATCACTAAAATGACCTGTTAACGAAGCCACAATATGTGCTCAAAGTTGGGTGTCGGCGTGCGCATTTTTACACATGTTTATGGTCTCGAACATGCATTTAAAGACCATACAGTAAGTTGGCCCAAGCTGATTAGTTAAAGACCTTGTGTTCTAGTTTCCAAATTATACGGTTACGTAATTTACGGAATCATATTTAAAACGTGATGACCTGTCAAAGATGACCGTATTCACAAAATTTGACATTTTTTAAAAATAAATATTTTCATCATTTAAATAAAATGCAAGCACACACTAGGGGATGAAACTTCATATAATTCATGTAAATTACATATTTAGCTTAAATATGTGTTATTTCACTTAGGTTGCGGATAGAGTATTTTACATCGTTTTGCGTGCATTGTTTTCCGTGCCTACACTTATTTGAGATTATCTTGGCATTACTTGAGGTGAGTTTATAGCCTCATATTTTACTCATTTTACATATACTTTACAACTTTTAGGGTGAGAATACATGCGCATTTTCAAACTCGATTTCATGATTGATTTCATACATGTGTACAAACTTATTATATACTTGTTTTCATACTCATTTACAAATCTCGGGGTGAGATACATTGCTTCTTTTTACTTATGGGCGCAAGTAGCTTTGGAATAATTATACTACTTTTTGGATATTGTATACCATGCAATACTTACTGTTTTGGATATTGTATACCATGCAATACTTACTGTTCTGGATATTATATACCATGCAATACTTACTGTTCTGAATATTGTATACCATGTAATACTTACTGTTCCGAATATTGTATACCATGCAATACATACTTTAAAAACCTTACGATCCAACATTTATGCCTACATGTTTTTTGTGACTATTATAGGGATTAAAATAGTCATTCATACTTTACAAACCTTTGATTTCAACAATTTTTCTTACATAAACCTATGAATTTACCAACTTTATGTTGACACTTTTAAGCATGTTTTTCTTAGGTGAATTAGATGCTTGTATTACTTAATGTGCATTGGAGTCTAAACGTTACAAGATTTCATTCATGGATTTCTACTTACATTCAAATGATTAAATCTCATTGTATACTTTCAAGCTTTTCATTATGATGCAATTATGGGACAAATGTTATATCAATTTCAAGAAAATCAATGAGATTACTTTTCAAACGACTCATTTAGAGGTTGTTCTCTCATATCTTTGCAATGTACTCATGAAGTAACGCTCCCGGACATTATGCGTATATGCTTACATTCCCTTACGTATATTTTACATTTATTTATATAAGAGTTATTTATATAAATACTAGAACATTTCTCAAGACATTACGTATAACACGATGGTCCAAAGACTCTTACATGACTTTAGCCTGTTATCTCGCAACATTTCATATTTAGAGCACGACTTTTAGAATCAGACTAATTTTATTACTCCTCTAATTTTGAAGATAATGCCACCAAAGAAAACCACCACCCCTATGTCTGATGCCGCCATTAAGGCATTAGTAGCCTGAAGTGTGGCTGACGCATTAGCAGAACATGAAGCAAACAGAAGCAGAAATGGAGATGACTGCCATGATTCAAGAAGTGGCGGAAGAAGGCAGGTGCCTACTGCTCGCGAGTGCACCTATAGTGACTTCCTGAAATGTAAACCCCTTAATTTCAAGGGTACTAAAGGATTCGTTGGATTGACCCAATTGTTCGAAATGATGGAGTCGGTTTTCCACATTAGCAACTGTACTGTTGAGAACCAAGTCAAGTTTACCACTTGAACTCTTATTGGTGTTGGTCTAACATGGTGGAACTCCTATGTTAAAACAGTCAGCCATGATGCTGCTTATGGCATGCTGTGGAAGATGCTCATGAAGATGATGACTGATAAATACTGTCCCCGTAGTGAAATCAAGAAACTAGAGATTGAGATCTGGAATTTGAAGGTGAAAGTTATTGATGTGGTAAGCTATACCTAACGCTTTTAGGAGTTGGCATTGATGCGTGGAAGAATGTTTCCCGAGGAGTCTGATCAGGTAGAGAAATATGTTGGGGGACTTCTCGACATGATTCAGGGTAGCGTGATGGCTTCCAAACCAAAAACAATGCAAGAAGAATTCGAGATTGCTAAAGATCTGATGGACCAGAAGGTTCGTGCCTATGCTGAGAGGTAAGCTAAAAACAAGAGGAAATTTGATAACAAAAACCAAGCTCAACAACAACCTCCTAAGAAACAAAGTGTGGCTATAGCTTACACCGCTAGGTCTGGTGAAAGGAAGGAGTATGCTGGAACTCTACCTCTGTGCAACAGGTGCAATCAGCATCACAATGGGCCATGCATTGTAAAGTGCGAGAATTGCAAGAAGGTTGGCCACATGACCCGAGATTGTAGGAATCCTGCTACTGCTAAGAATCAAAGGACACTCACTTGCTTTGAATGTAGAAATCAAAGGCACTACAGGAGTGATTGCCCGAAGTTAAAAAATCAAAACCATAGAAACCAAGCTGAAGGTACTGAAACACGTGGAATGGTGTATGCCTTAGGAGGAGGAGAAATCAATCAAAACATTGATGACATGGAAGATGATATCAATGCTTAGACTTTATCCTTTTAGGAATTCTTTTTGTACTTTCGCTTAAATTTTTGTTGTACCGAATGATTTCAAATTATCTATCAATTAATGTATCATAAATTTTTTGTCAACTTTACTTTAACTCTCTATTATGCAAGCCAAATTGTAACACAATTTTGACGAAAATGAGCATCACATCGTTAGCCCTCAAATATACATAGCCTGATCACCTATGTATAATTCAGGAATGTACCATGCCATGTTGAGAAGTAGTCACGGTAAAAACTTTTGTCAAAAATCAAAATTTCTATTTATATTCTTGAAGGACCACCCACCGGAAAGTTTAACCATCATCAAGGAATTGATACCCACACCTCTTCACCAACACCATTCCGAAAGGCAACTCAAACTGAATTTCGAGATGAAATTCTTTTAACATGGGGAGAATGTAACAATTCACATTTTCACATCTTTTATGTCAATAAATATTCAACTATTTATTTTAAACTCTTACGCGCTCACTTTTAATTTTCAGTGTTTAGTTAAATAGCGTAAACTAAAAATCAATATTCAACGTAAACAACCATCAAATAAATAAAAGTTTACGTCAAACAAGTATTATATTATTTTTACAAAGATAAATTTTAACTTTTCACATTTTAATTTTTGTACGTTACGTAAAACGTTTACGTTTTGTAATAAATTGCATTTACGCATACGTGGAAACACCAATACCTAGTTATGCTTTAACAAATACCCACAATTTTACTCAATACCCAAAAGTTTACATATTTTATACATAAAATCACCTCCCAAATTTGGTTCTAGTAAGTAAACACAACAAATCACCACTTATCATACTTTACATAAACTAAACTAATCAATGTCCAACATGTAAACCCTAAACCCTTAACCAAGGGATATCTAGAAAAATTTTGTCACCTATGCCGTCTCTAGGCTGGCTGAAAACATGAAACAACCAACCATTAGGCGTGCATGCTAGATCACATCATACCATGCCTTCAATACTAGTTTGTTATTAAATACCATGTCCTATGTTCCCTTATAACCAACCACACCATCTAGTTTCTCATTCACACTTGCAAAAACACTCACAAACACCTATTTCTCTCTCAAACTATACGGTCAACAAGAAAACAAGAAGAAGAAAAAGTTTGGTTAGTTTAGTAGCAACTTGAAACGCTCCAAATATACATAAAATATCCCTCGAAAATACATTAAATATACATGTTAACGCATGAAATATTGCAAAGTTTGCTTGTTTGTTGTGTAATATTCATATCAGGACCAAAAATGAAGAAAATGACTTAACTTGCAAAAGAATCCCGTTAAATACACTAACGGTCGTTATATGAAGAATCTAAAAGAGAAATTAAAGAGGAGTTAATGATTAAAGCCAAAGTGCAGCGCACAAGTATCTTTGTGCGGCGTACTTCAAGACGAAGTAAATGCTATTTAATTACACACAAGTGCGGTGCATAATTTTCCTTGTGCGACACACTTCTCCTTTAGTTACTCCCAAGTCATAAATGATTGCAATGATTGTGCAACCTTTCACTCCCCAAATTCTAGCAACTAATGCACCATCTTCAAGTATAAATAGAGCATAAAATTCAGGGTTAGAGGCATCCCAATCTTCACTCCAATCATTTATAATCATTTCTCATTAGTTAGTAAGGTGTTCTAGGGAATTGTTTAAGAATAAACATTGCTCTGCATCATATTCCAGGCTTTAGTAGAGGAAAGTACCATTTGATCTTAGAAGGTTGTGTTGAGAAGAAGTTATAGTGTTTGTAGTTGAATTTTTAGGTTGTTGTAATCATTGTTAGATAAAACTCTTAAAGAATCAATATATTTTGCTATCAAGTTTGGTATAAACACGTTTCCCTACTTTGTTATTTTGAATTCTGAATTGATCATGCTTGTTATGTGTTTTGAATTTATGAATATGGAGTAGTTTAACATGTTTGTTTAGGAATCATGAGGTAATTATGGATTAAACTTGGATGAACTAATGAATTTTGGAAATTGTTAATATAAACTTGATGTTTTTATACCTGGATTCCTTAATAATCATTTGATCATCATTCTAGCCCGGATATAGGTCGAAAGACTTCAGCTATATGCCTGATTTCCAAGTTGTTTGTCTATGACAACTAGATCTTAGCCTTGTGCGGATTGGATAACAAAATGATTATTAATCCGAGTATAAGAAGGTTTAAGGCTTAACCATATGTCTAACGAACTTGGTTAAGGAAGATTATATTTATTATTTCTAAGCTTGAATTGAACTTAAAGCATTTTTGTAATCAAAAGTAAAGGCCGAAAGGATTTTTGATTATATTAAATAGAAAATCATTTTAGCGAACTACCCGTTTCTTTAAACGATTATACCTTCATTCTTGAACCCATTATGTATCCAAGTTTATCTATTTTTGTTCTCGTTCTCCCAAACAACATCATCTTATATCTTGAAGTACCTTGAAATCTTTTGATAGTGACAGTCTATAAGATTTACCATTTCGTAATATAATCGACCCTTTCTAAGAATTACCAATCCCGTGGAACGACCTGGTCTTACCCTAAACCTATATTATAAATTGGGGTTTATACTTTACCCGTGTGTTAGTTACAAATCGGATAAAACTAGTATTATAAATTTAAAGCTTTAATAACACATCAAAGTTTTTGGCACCGTTGCCGGGGATTGATTTCATTTTGGAATCAGTCATTTTTATATTTCAAACCAAAAATTTTCAAAATCGCCGTACATTTTTGTAGCACCCCCAAAATCATAACAACGCAGCGGAATACCACTTGGGGTGCTACTTCATAGTTCATACACACAAGTTACAAAAAACGACCTCCAAAGAGACGTTTAATAAAATATCAGAGTTACACAGGTCCCAATAATTTCTTTTTAATAAAAGTTACAAGCGTTCAAACATGACTCAATTGTATATTTAAAGATAAATGGTTATCGAATGTGAAAAAAACCAAATCTTTAAAGTTTTGATATCCGCGCGACTCGAATGTTCCCAATGCTCAGCTAGCAATATAATAACCTGAGAAAATACATGCAAAAACATCAATAATAATGTTGGTGAATTCATAGGTTTAAGTAAAAATAGTATTGAAATAAATCAAGTAATATCTCCGTAAGAAAAGTAGCGTTGCAATATTTCAAAGTATTATTTCCAAAATTCATGTGGTGATTCAATAATTCAAGTAATATTTAGTGAACCCATATAGTTTATAATAAAGAGTAATAGCAATTTAGAACACAAGTATAGTTCAATAGGGGACATTGCAATGAATACAATGTATCAATTCATCTGTATCGCATTAAGCTCATAACCCCGAACATTAACACTACATATTTATATATGTCTAAACTTGCCTCGAATACTAGGTATTATTGCCTCATACCTAAACTGTCTCAATACAAAGCGTCTGTTTGACATGGGTATTCTCAATATGGATTCATACCCCGGCAGGGTTGTCAAGCCTAATAGATCTATATATTTGTACTAGCGTTTACCTTGAAAGGTAATTAACGGTTCATGAAATTAGGGACTTTGGCAATAGCTACTCATGCGGATAATTTCTTAATCGGGTCCAACATACCATAAAATCACTTGTGTTCAATTTGAACTAAGTAAGATATTCAAAACTTGCAGTTTCATAAATCAGTATTCAACTATTTCAAATCATAGAGTAGCAAATCAAGCTTTCATAAGTTCATGAGTAAACAACCATGTATCACACATGTTTTAAAAGTCATATAATGAGCAAGTAAAAGCTTTTAGTATAAACATTTATGTAACACTTATGTAGTAAAAATCAATAAGTTTACTTAGTAAAACGATCATGTATCTCCCTCGTGGGTTTTCATACAACAATCAAAAGATTAAAAGCAAGGCTATGAACTCACCGAGAAGAAATAGAGTAATAAGTAACGAGGTTAGATCAATAAACGCAAAAGTTAAACCAAGTACGTCTCGCACCAACCGCTTCTAAGCACCACCTAAAAATAAAGGCGACTTAGGAACCCAACGAACGTACGCCTCTACAATTGACCTGTAAATAGAATGTGACACTTATTAGACTCCAAACTATATGCTTGGACTCGACAAAAAATATTGTTAAGTCAAAAATACTAGTTTCATCGTTAAATAACACTTTTTGCTTATTGTCGCAAAAAACTCAAAACTGTCCTGATTTTTAAGTCGTAACAGACAACCAAATTACTAAGTTAAACTTTCCCACTGGTCAATCACTTCCATTATATCAAAATACAATGTATTAGGTGTCTCTTAGAGTTTTTGTGGATTTTATAAAAGACCTTTACCCAATCTATTTGACCCGACTAAAAAAACGGTCAAATCTGGACATATAAAAGTATTTTAATGATCAGAGGGTCTTAACCAAGGTTATTTGAGTTAGGCCAATTGGAGACTCAAAATAACCCTTACAACTATCTCCCACCTCAGTTTCAAGTATAGATGTGTCCTAGTTTATGATTTCTAGTCATTTTAATACAAGGGTTGAAAGCAGATTTTTGGGCAGATTTGACACCTTTTACTATTTTACAAATATAACTAACCAAATGACCTCATATTTTTACAAATCTTACATTTATGGAATCTAGACTCAAAGAAATTTATTTTAGAATTTTGAGCCATATCAAAACACTTATTTATCATCAACTTACACCCAAATCAATATGATACAAAAATAAAATAGTGAGCTGATTGAAATTACTTTTGACTAAAACAAGTCCAACCACTAACCCTGCATGCAAAAATGACTCCACTAACACCCACAATCATTTTGTATATGTCTTAACACTATTTTGGTCTAAAAATCTTAGTGGTAACTTAGATCTAACAACCACTTTCATGCATGTACTTATAAAGTGTATAAGATGACCAAAAAGAGAGTTTCGGGTGCAAGTTTTAACACAAGTCACCTTGCACCAAGAAATTACCTATAAAACTTGGATTTATAGATAAGAACAAGTGTACTACTGAGTTGGGAAGTGGTGTTATTAGAGTCCTTTGTTGGTGAGTTGGTTGGTGAAAATGATAGAGGATACTTAGGGTTTGTGGAAATGATCTTAGCTTCAAGTTTCTTGATGTTTTAACTAGTTTTTGATGAAGATGGGGTAGTGTTTATGTCTTGAACGACCAAAGAGGAGGGAGAAGAGAGGGAGGAGAGCAAGTTAATGGTTTTATAAGAAGTGAATGAGAGAGTGAGTAGATGTGTGTGTTAGGAACATGCAAATTGAATGTAACAAGTGTCCTTTAGGTTTTGATGACAAAGGAAGGAAGTAGACACTTGTTGTTTAAGTGTCATGTTTCCATGAGGTGTATTAAGACGAGTTTAAGTTAATTTTTGATAATTTAAAATGCTAAGGGTAGTATACAAAAGGCTAATGGGTAAAAATGTAAAATATAACAAGAGTTAAGGCGGAACCATGAAGCAAAAACGATTAGAATAAAAATAATTCTACATCATTCAAGATACTTTTCTAAAAAATTAAATTACGAAGGGTACGAAACGGATATAAATTCATAACATGGTTCAAGTTTAGCTAGGAACAAGAAATTCACTAAATCGGGTAAAAAGGTAAAACGCGTAAGTTTACTCAAAAGTAAATATAGAATTGAAGTCGAGATTTATTATTGACCTTGAAAATATGAAATGTTATAGCCTTCCCACCTTAAGGGAGCGCCGTTCTGGTGCTCTATTCGACTTATTCTCCCTTTGATTGCTCGTAAAAAGGTGAGGGTACTTACTCTTGAATTGATTCTCACGCTTCCATGTGAACTTTGGTCATTGACATAAATTCCAACATAAATTGAATGAACAATAGTTAAAGCATCAAATATATGCAATGAACATGAGCGAACGGATTGAATGTCGCGAGAATCCTTAAAAGGAAGGATAAAATACATAACTCGAAGAAAAAGCCATTGGAAACGAATAATTAGACAAGTCATCAATTCTTGGAAGCGGTTAATGGTTCATTACTATTAGATTATCAAGTTCGCGGCGGTCGATACACATTCAAAAAAATCCTTATAACAAATTACGAGTCGAAAGGAGTTCATAGCTAGAGAATGATTCGTACAGACGAACGCACGCTATGTCGGATGCATATAAGCCCACTCATTCACAATTCGTCACTTACATAAAGAGGCGTCCCAATCCATGTAAGTGATGAATTATGAACTTATAGATCAGCGGTTTATAATTTCCTTATTCAAATGAAGAAGCGTCCTAATTTATTTCAATAAGATGATTATAAATCATCCTAGTTAAGTATGGCTGAAAAAAAACACAATTTCAAAACAAGACCAAAAGCTACATTAAGTAAAGGGGTGTCTCCTTAGCGACATGATTCTTCAAAATCATAAGATGTAACGAGAAGAAGAATGAGGCGTTAGTCAATCATGTTTCAAAGGTAAGTGCCAAGAGACGGCATGATCCAAGGTGACAAGATAAAGTAGTACTCCCATCGAATGGAAGACTTCAAAACAATAAATTATAAAGCAATATATGCGATTCAAAAGGATAAGAAGAGTGTTTAAACTCGGAGTCGATCGAGAAAATAACTAGCGGAATTGACAAACTATGTCGAATTTCAATATTATCAAAAGGGAATAGAGTAAAGTCATGTAAGTGTTTCGAAGATCGTATCGATCACAATATATCGAAGTAACGAACTCATTAAGACGTACTATAGTACTATACACATATGTAAGTAATAATCATTACGTAGACGATTTTGCCTTTAAGCTTAGATTAGCACAAGCATCAAATCAAGCTCGATTGAAAAGCATCGCTAAATTATACACAACATGGAGGTAGGCGTACCCACGGTGCAAATTCTAATCATACGTTAGCCATAACACTAAGGCGACACATCGACCATAAATAGTTAAACTCACACAAAACATTTCTATATAAATAGACAACAATCCAGAAGATGAGCATAAGATATTACAAGAAGGTAGCTCATATACATATGGGTATCCTTATATGATACTAGTATTGATGTTCAAGTGAGAAAATACGAAAACAAGAAGTACGCAATAATCGAAGTGGTCAATATATATATAATCGATCGATATAAGGTAAATAGTAAGGCGTCATAAGATAGACGTAAGAGAGCAAAATCATAACCAAGCATTAAATACTCATTATCCATGTAATAGAAATATGGATGCAAAAGAGAGCATATAAGTTACCTGGAAGCAAGCGTGCGCGGATATCGAACAAACATTGAAAGACTCTTAAAAGTTTTCGAAAAATGGTTATAGTTTAGGTTTTTAAAATGACCTAGTTCTCTATAACCAGTGCTCTTATACCAATATGTAGCACCACCAAAATCACAACAATACAACGGAATACCACTTGGGATGCTACTTCATAGTTCATACACACAAGTTACAGAAAACGACCTCAAAAGAAACGTTTAATAAAATGTCATATTCAATTTAATAAAATATCAGAGTTACACAGGTCCAAATAATTTCTTTTTAGCAAAAGTTACAAGCATTCAAACATGACTCAATTGTATATTTAAAGATAAATGGTTATCGAATGTGAAGAAAACCGAATCTTTAAAATTTTGATATCTGCGCGACTCGAATGCTCCCAATGCTCAACTAACAATATAATAACCTGAGAAAATACATGCAAAAACATCAACAATAATGTTGGTAAATTCATAGGTTTAAGTAAAAACAATATTGAAATAAATCAAGTAATATCTCCATAAGAAAAGTAGCGTTACAATATTTCAAAGTATTATTTCCGAAATTCAA
>BQNB010119122.1:0-20869 GCA_026074375.1 Tanacetum coccineum
TATCTGATCACAGGTCGATCCTCACAGATCCGATGGTTTCTCCAACCAAACCTGGACGAATGACAAAGCCATATTCGTCACCCTGCTTTATTGCTAACTGTTTTATGCAGGCTATGTAAAATGGTGGTGGAGGTTCCTATTCCAGCTGGCTCACAAGATCCATAACCACACTTTCTAGAAGTGTCGAAGTGTTAAAGTTAAAGAAATTTCAAGAAAGATGCAACATTAAAGCTTTTCAAGAATGGTACATGAGCATGTCGGTCCAGAAGTCGCAAGTCCACAAGGTGGCAAAGTTTCAAGATGGCATAGAGATTGTACTTGGTTGATGATCTCAAGATGCTCAAGATCACAATGTCAAATACAAGTTCAAGGAACAAGCTCAATCCCAGAAGTCAATGATTACTACAACATATTCACAAGAGAAAGTCAAGAGTACGAGCTAAAGACTAAAGATGAAGTATAGTATGCTAGGTTTAAAGTTTTTTAAATTAGAGTGACCTCCCTTAGGGGGAGATTGTTGGAAACACGAAAAGTGTCGGTCACTTCCAAGTTGTAACAAGTCTTAGCTAGTAGTTAGTATCATGATTAGATTAGTAATCTAGTCCGGCCCAAGGCCCATGGGAGGCCCATTCTAGCCCATGGCCGGCCATAACTTATGTATTTAAACCCTCTCCTAGCCTTGGAGAGGGTTGGTTGTTCCATTTTTCCATATTCCATTTTATACAATTCATCCATTTTCCATCCAATCTCTCTCTAACATCACAACCCATATCTCACTCTTGTTCTTGGTTTGATCATAAGATTACTAGAATTCTACAAACGCTGATCCCATTAGTTACCTTACCTTTCAACTTCGAGTTTGAACACCCACCTCATACTGTTGAAACACCTACGTCATCTTGTGACCCGTCTTACCTAGTGAAACCTAAGTTGGAATTTTCTTTCTTAGACTCTATTCCTTATAAGATTTCGCATTTGTACTTTCATTTAAATCTTCGTTGTATGTGTGGACGATTTAAATTATTTATCAAACTCATGTGTCGTGAAAACTTCGTCGATTTCACTTTAACTCTTTACCTATTTATTCAAGCCACTCCTTAAAACTACTATGGTCCCTTAGATATTTTTACAACTACTTCATAAACCATTTCACTACCACATAATACACTATTTCGTTGTCTCCCATAAACTGCTTCCATGGTCAATTTACAAACTATTTTGTTATCATTTTGCAAACGAATTTGTTACCACATCATAAACTTCTTACTATTACATTATGAATTATCATGTGATTCCCTCGAAAACTATTTTGATACCACCTCCTAAAATGTTTTAGTATCGTCTCATAAACAAAGTCGATGTCATTAATAAACTATCTTACTATCGATTGATAAACTATCTTTTTATAAACCATTTCACTATCGTTGACAAACTATTTTACCATCGTTTAATAAACTAACATTTTATAAACTACTTAAAATCATTTCACGAATATTTTATGAATTACCTTCTTGACATCTTATATAATATTTTGCAATCATCTCAAAAACCATGTTACTATCACCTTATGGATCATCTTGATCTTACTTTATGAAACTATTTTTCATCACATAAATTATTTTACTATCACCTCATGAGCTATTCAGTTATTGTCTTGTAAACCATCTTAACTTTTTCTCGGCAAATCCTTTTGATATGTCTCACCTATAAACTTACCTTTTTTTTCCTCTTGTGAATTATATTTCTCACACGTAAACCAATTTATAATACTTTTATGCATAACATTAATTTTAGACAAAATAAGCATCGTAATCTGTTTTCGTATAAGCCCCTCCAAAATACATAGCCTGATCACCTATGTATAATTCAGGAAGGACCATGCCATGCTGAGAGTAGTCACCATAAAACTTTTGTCAATAATCCATTTTATACTTACATCATTGAAAAGTAAAGTTTTGTGTGTGTACCCATAAAACGCGTTTACTTCGAGAAATCAAATTAGTAACCATAGCAACTAGGTAGACCTTTACGTCACTTTACGATAGAAAGTAGACATAATCCCAAACCAAACCCTAAAAGTTTTCAGGGTATAAACAAGGATTTAAGAACATTAAGATAACAAAGTTGGTTAGCGCATATTTGGAGGATTAGGATAAGAATCCGCACCTCTTCATCAACACCACTTCGGAAGGCAACTCAAACTAAATTTCGGGACAAAATTCTTTTAACATGGGGAGACAGTAACAATCCACATTTTCACATCATTTTACGTCAATAAATATCCAATAATTTATTTTAAACTTTTGCGCGTTCACTTTTAATTTTTAACCGTTTAGTTTAATCGTGTAAACTAAAAATCAACATTCAACGTAAACGGACATCAAACAAGTAAAAGTTTACGTCAAGCAAGTGTTATATAGTAATTACGAGGATAATTTATAATGTTTCATAATTTATTTTTATTGGTTACGTAAAACGTGTACGTTTCGCTATAAAATACATTTAGGCGTACCTAGAAGCACCAATACCTATCTGTACTCAAACAAATACCCACTTTTATACCCAATACCCCAAAACTAAATCATTTCTCTACTTATTAACCCACATGGCCGGATCTACATGAAATATACACAAAACCAATTCAATTTTTTACTTCTAGAAATAATGCGTGTGCTAAAAGTACCATGTCTTACACAAGAGTACCCTAATCCCATTTCTTTAGTAATTGGCACATCAAATTTTCCTCCTTGTACCCTAAACCATTTCTTAACCCATGGTATTGTTAATGTTATTCCATAATACTACTTCTATAAATAATAAGTCTTAGGATTAACTAGCATACTTTTCCCACTTCATACAAGTAAACAAATCAATTCTGTCCCTTGTTCTATAACCTAAACCCACGGCTCATTTTACAAATCAAGGGTGTCCCATAATTTTTGATTTTGCAGAGATACAAGTATACTAGTGTTCTTAGTAGTAATATCTAAGGTGTATCAAGGTGGTTTGGAAGCTTGGGTGTTGATTTTACAAGTTTATATCAAGAAGAAAATTAGGGTTTTCATAAGAAATTAGGGTTTTCTTGGAAGTATTTAGGGATACGTACTTGGGGTTTGATATGTGTATCATCTTCCTACATCTTTATTGAGGTCTAAACATAATCCTAATCTCTTCAAATTATTCATTTCATATTTTATATAATTGTTATATAGTTAATCACCACTTAGATTTATTTTATAAGTTTATAAAATAAATATACACCTATACAAATTCGAATCTATATGTTCATATGTTGGAAATGATGTTACAATATTAAACATAAGAATAAATAGCATTAACAAGAGTTTACTTAATTTTATTAAGATTATTTAAAAATAATTGTTAAAAGTTTAATTACAAAAGTTATACACAAATTATCATGAGGACTTGATACTTGGACAAGCATGATGGACACAATTTAGAGGACCTAAAATGTACTTAAGATGGGGTATAAAGTAACTTGGAGGACTTGTAAAATTTAACTAAATAATAATTTATAAAACTTGTTTATAAATTATAAATACATACAAATTGTTTTAAATGATTCTGTTAAAACTCGAATTTTATAAAATGGTAAAACCTACTGATATGAATAGTACTTTTCATAATGATTCTAGATCTATATGGAACTCAAAAAACTGAGCTATAACAAAGAAGTTATGACATTTGCAAGATTACGATAAATAAATGTATAAAAGTGTTTTTATAAAAAGATTTTTATAAAAATAGAAACTGTTTCAGACCTGACAGAAATTTATGATTATTTTATTATGATAGTACATGTCATAAGGATTCCAAGCATATAAGAAACTCTAAAAACGGAATTAAAATGAATGAGATACGAGTTTTATAAGTTTTAAGTTTATAAAAGTAATTTTATAAACTATTTTGAAATACTGTGTTCGACACAGATATTTACAAAAATAGTGGATATTTTGTTTAAATAGTTTATCTCATCACGATTCCATACATATAGAGAACAAGCGAAACGGAATTAAAATGAGTAGGTTATGACTTTTATAATGTTGCAATAATTAAATATATAAAAGTAGTTTTATATATTTTCACAAAAACTATAAATGTTACTGTTCATCAGAAGCTAAATAATTGTAAATAAGATATTTTGATAGATTTTCTTAATACAAAACCGTGGACATAAAGAACGTAAAAACGGAGTTAAAACGATAAAGATATAAGGTTTATAAAACCTTATGCACTAGTTTTATACTTGTGCATTATTTTTATAAAATCAATCAAACTAATTATATAATACATTATATAATCAACAAAAATACTAAATCATATATTATTATCAAATAATCAATTTTGGGATAAAGATAATACTTTCTTTTACGGATACAAACACATATACCTTTATTTAAAAAGTACGATTTAAACATTGTTTTGACTTTTCAAATTAAACCAAAAACTATTAGGTGGTGGTGTAACTATATAACTTATGATGTAGTATTTATATAAAATACATTATACTTATACGGCCTATAATTAATTAGGTTGCATTCGGATTTCCCGAGATGATTTACATACTTGATTTAGATAATCAACCATTCACTTGAGGTGAGTTTATAGCCTCTCTTTCACTTGTTTTACATTTACTTTACAAATCTCAGTGGAGAATACATGCTCCTTACAATTGGTTTACATATACATTTACAATCTCTTTTACATACTCTTCTACATACTTGTTTACATACTTGATTTAGTAACTCATTTATATACTCGGATACATGAACGTTTACAAGCTCATTACATGATTGATTTCAAACTCCTTTTCATATCTCACGATGAGATACGATATTTGTTGTTACTTATGGGCGCAAGTAACATTAATTAAATCACTTATTCGGATATTGTATACCAAGCAAAACACACTTCTTCGGATATTGTATACCAAACAATACACACTTCTTCGAATATTTTATACCAAGCAGTACACACTTCCTCGGATATTGTATACCAAGCAATACACACTTCTTCGGATATTGTATACCAAGCAATACACACTTTAAACAATTACGGTTCAATATTTATACATACATTTTTGTGACTATTATAAGGATTAAAATGGTCATACATGTTTTACAAATCTTTGATTCCCACATTTTAACAAACGCATTCTGTGTTGTTCGTGTTTACACGCATTTTAAGAAAACCTATATATTTGAGTTTATGCGTTGCAAGTCTTGTATGGGTGGGACTTGTACACAGTAATTTTGTATATATAGTTTTTGTGATTTATGTTTACATTTACAAAAATCTATGAACTCACCAACCTTATGTTGACACTTTTAAGCATGTTTTTCTCAGGTGAATTAGATGCTTGGCTTACTTGATGTGCATTGGAGTCTAAACAATACAAGATAACTTTTCAGACGACATTTAGAGGTCGTTCTCTCATAGCTTGTTCAAAGGTACTCATGAAGTAACATTCCCAGACAATATTCCGCTGCGACCCAATTTGGGGGTGTTACACTTGGTACTATCTACCGACTCACACTCTTCGTCTTTCGTGAGTTTCGTATCGGAGGATATGGGGGTTTTCATTGGTTTAGATTCTTCTAGGCCAAATTTCTTAATCATTTCTTTATTATATTTAGATTGATTAAAGAAAATACCATCTTCCATTTATTTATTTGTAGTCCAAAGAAGAAGTTAAGTTCACCCATCATGCTCATCTCGAACTCGTCATGCATGATTTTGGCAAATTCATCACACATGTCTTGACAAGTAGAGCCAAATATAATGTCGTTGACATGTATTTGAACGATGATAAGGTTTGAACTTTTCTTCTTAGTAAAAAGAGTGTTATCTACCATTCTCATTTTATATTTATGTTTAATAAGAAAAGCCTTTAATCTATCATACCAAGCTTTGGGTGCTTGTTTAAGACCGTATAAAGCTTTCTTTAGTTTATAAACATGATCCGGTTTTTCAAAGTCAATGAATCCTGGAGGTTGTGCCACGTATACCTCCTCATTGATAAAACCGTTCAGGAATGCACTTTTTACATCCATTTGGAATAGCTTAAAATCTAAAGCACAAGCATAGGCTAATAGTAT
Organism: Tanacetum coccineum; assembly: GCA_026074375.1. Classification (NCBI taxonomy): domain Eukaryota; kingdom Viridiplantae; phylum Streptophyta; class Magnoliopsida; order Asterales; family Asteraceae; genus Tanacetum; species Tanacetum coccineum. The sequence goes on from BQNB010119122.1 coordinate 6,120, forward strand.
CCTAATTGACTCAAGTCTAGCAACTAGGGCATAAGTTTCATCATAATCGATGCCCTCTTGTTGATTATAGCCTTGAGCAACTAACCTAGCCTTATTTCGAGAAACAATACCGTTCTCGTCTAACTTATTTCTAAACACCCACTTAGTTCCTATGATTGTCATATTCCTAGGTTGTGGAACTAACTCCCAAACGTCATTAGCAATGAATTGATTTAATTCTTCTTGCATAGCGACTATCCAATTTTCATCTGCTAAGGCTTCATTCGTATTCTTAGGCTCTATAGTTGATATAAAACAAAAGAAGTTACTTTGGTTTTAGGCTTGTGATCTAAGGGTTCTTTGGTTAAGGTTTCATATGACATTTTCTAATGGATGGTTTCTGGATTCCTTAATATTGGACTTTTTCGCTTCCAATCTCTAAAGTTATCCTAATGTTATTTTCTAGGTTTTTCTTCTCCGGTACCTTAATTTCTTCTTCTTCATCTCAAACTCATCATCCACCAAGGGTGATGTTTAGAGGATGGATGAATTTTCATCGAATGTACGTTGAGTGGATTCTTCGACTGTACTTGTATGTTTTGTTAAGGATGGTGTAGGCTTTACTATTTTGCGAGTAACCTAAAAAGATACCTTCGTATGACTTTGGGTCAAACTTTGTAAGGTAGTTTTTAGTGTTTAAAATGAAGCACTTGATTCCAAACACTCTAAAGTAATCTAGAGTAGGTTTCCTACCTTTTAAGAGTTCATAAGGTGTTTTTCTTAAGATGGCTCTAATTAGGATTCGGTTGAGATTGTATGTTGAAGTGTCTACTGCGTTACACCAAAATTTTTGTGGTAATGATTGCTCATTCAACATAGTCCTACTAATTTCTTGAAGTGTCCTATTCATCCTTTCAACCACGCCATTTGATTGAGGAGTGCGTGGAGTTGAGAAGTTATGTGTAATTTCATTGACATTACAAAACTCTCCAAATTGCACCTCATTATCAAATTCCATACCGTGGTCGGTTCTTATTGACATCAAAATGTCTCACCTTCTTCTCTACCAAGAGCTACCTTTCAACCAACTCCACCACCTACCAACAATCTAAATGGAACAAATGGTAAATCAACTTCACCAAATTTCTCAACTTCTTGAAACAAATCTCCCATCATGCAACCAATGCCTACTCCTCAAGTACCTTACCCTCTCCCGCTCTCCATCACCACCTTTAATCCATCCCACTACTCTTGACCAAGTCAACATTTATTCGGGGTTTTGCCATTGTTGCATGTACACTCGAAATCAATTTCAATCAATAAGGAATGAGCTTAACTTCATTTAATCCCTTTTCACTCGGCCCATTCCTCGAGTTCACACACCACCAAACAATGCCTCACCAACCTCCCCTTTCTCACCCTATAATGATTAAACATTCTCATATGTTTAATTTATCTAAATAAATGACAACCCATCTTCCGCATATGGCATCTCCTAGACATCAAAAATCAACTAGTCTAGCTTTAGGTTTAAATGTCTCTCTATGTTATGCTTGTTTAATTTATTTTGAAATATTCATACCGTTTAAGTATGAATTTCTCTTGTTATTTCTAGTATTGTAAGCCATATATGCTTTATTGTATGGATTTGCTCTCTATGAATGAATTTCTCATATGGATGAATTTGTATGAATTAGTTAGTTGGCTATTTCTTCTCCACTTAGCCAAACATATATATTTGTCGTGATCTTGCTACTAGTTAGAAATGTTATCTTCCACTTGTATTTCTAACTTGGTTTTGTAGCAAAACATTATAAGCTCAATCCATGGTTCCCCCCCAACGAGGGGGAAAAAGAGCATACATCAAGGGGGATTCTTTGGGCATCATCGATTTTCCCGTTCTCTCTATAATACGAAACGATAAACCTTTTTGATTCCGACAAAAGAGGAGAAAATGTTATTAAAACTCATTTAATAACTTGAAAATGCTATTTTTAATACAAAATGAGTTTATATTTTGTCATCATCAAAAAGGTGGAGATTGTATAAAATGAAATAATTTCTAAAAACGTTATTTAAATTTTTCGACCTTCAACTACGTTTTGAAGATGACAAAATGTAAAAATGTTTAGGATAAAAATAAACGTTTACATGTTATTAATCGTAAACTTCCATTTCTACGCAAATCACTTAAGCATGTGCAAAACAATATCATTAAAACTTAATTAGTGATCAAGAAAATATTTTTTTCTTAACCATTACATTTCTACAAAATTATTTTTACAAAAATAAAAATATACAAAATATTTTTATTAATAAAAGAAATGTTTTAATTAAATATAAAAATTCCAATATGGTTCCCCCCCCCCCCAAATGGAAGCTTCCACATCATATTTAACCTTCCCCGCTAAAAGACAAAAATGGGAGCGTCATTCTAGTGACGGCCCTCTGATAGGCTTGGCGGTCCTTTGATAGGCTTGGCGGCCCCCAGATATATCTGGGACCGCCGGGACCGCCACCAGGAGACGTTGGGATTTCCTCTCTATAAATACTACACTATTCTCAGCAGAAAAACACACCTCTTTGCACGAATTTTTCAGTTATCTTTCTCTCTCTAAAAACCTTTTTTCTCTCACTAAATCTCTTGATCACTAACGTTGTCTAATCTTGTTTTAAGTGATCTAATCTCGTCTTCTTCATTCTTCCATCAAGTGCAAGAGAAGAACACTCGTATTCGCCAAGAAATGAAGTGTTATAGATTAGTAATTTCTCCTCTCTTCTTCTTAGATCCAAATCTCTATTTTGATTATCTTGTGTGATTGTGTAAAAGGATAGGTATAATCCGATGTGCGATCCTTATGATTGGGCATGTTAGTGAAGTTGGTAGATTGGTTCTAGCTAAGAATTAGGACCGACATTAGCTTAGTGTCAGAAAATAACTTAAGCGACGTGTAAACGGGTTTCTCAGCCTAAAGGGGCTTGTTGACTTAGTGAAATCTCGAGTCGGATACCTTGGAGCAGAGTGGAGCCGAAGGTGAGTCCTAATAGCCGAACCACTATAAATCTTGTTTACTGGTTTGATCGGTCTTTACACTTATCTCCTTTAATATTGTTCTAGATTCTTATTTATTGTTTTGTATAGTTATTTACAAGTAGATAGTTATTTTTTATTGGTTCATATTGTTTGATTGATTGAAACCACATACTCGAATCTAATAATTTTAGAACTAAACTTTAAAATGCCAATTAACCTGTAAACTATTCACCCCCCTTCTAGTTTCCACAGATGCCCTAAAAGAAACTCAATCGTCATACTACATCCATTGTTTTGCTCATCAACTTCAATTAACACTTGTTGTCATTTCTAAAAAAAGTATGGATTGTGGTTGGCTTTTTTTGAGCACTTACAATTTGTTGAACGTAATTGGAGTTTCATGTAAGAAGCTGATAATGCTAAGAGAAATTGCAAGCTCAAAAAAATTGCAAAAGCCTTTAATCTCAAAGAACGTAAAAGTGGGAAAGATAAGAATCAAGAGCTTAGCTTAGGTTGGCCAGGTAATACTCGTTGGGGGTCTCATTATAAACTTATATTGATGTCATTGCTTTATATGCCACGATACGTGAGGTTCTTGATAAGATTGGAGATATGCCATCAAGTACGGATCATGACAAATTAAAAGCCGAAGGTGTTAGTTTTGCAATTGAGTCTTTTGACTTTATTTGTTCAATGGCACACTTGATGAAAACAATGTTTGGGGTGGCAAATGAGTTGAATGTTGCTTTGTAAAAACAAGACCAAGATATCGTCAATGCGATGTCATTTGTGAAGTCGACCTAGGAAAGATTGAAATTGATGAGAAATGTCGGATATGAAACTCTCCTAAATTCAGTAATTTCTTTTTGTGAAAAAATGAAATAGAAGTTTATGATATGGGTGGTTTGTATGTTCCTTTAGGAAGAAAAAGACGTAGCCAACTAAAAACGACAAATGATCATCATTTTCGAGTTGAAGTATTTATATCATTATTGATTACAGCTTTCAAAACTCAACACTCGTTTTGATGAGAATTATCACAAGCTTAGAGATTTATATACGGCTATTTGAAGTCCTGCTGCTGCATTATTCTTTTGACAAACAGAAGTTGCTCAAACTTGCTGAGTTTTATCCTAAAGAACTTTCAAGTGTCGGATTACTTGCTCTTGATAGTCAACTTGACACCTACACTCATGATGTGAGTAAAGATGAAAGATTTATAGGATTGAAGAATATTGGGGAACTCTCGATAAAGCTTGTGGAATTAAACAAACACCAATCATTTGATCTTGTGTACTTACTTATCAAGTTGGTGTTGATTCTTTCGGTGGCTACGGCTAGCGTTGAGAGAGTTTTTTCGGGCATGATTTTCTTTGAAAAACAAGTTACGAAATAGTATAGGTAATCAAATATTGAATGATAGCTTAGTTACTTTCATTGAGAAGGAAATATTCTCAACGGTTAGCGATGATGACATTGTAAACCGCTTCCAAAATATGAGTACTCGTAAGGAGCAAGCGGTAAAGTTGTATTATGAAAATATAATAAGTTTGATTATTATGATAATTACTTTGCTTTGTTATTGGGGTACCTTTGAACACGAAACCCAAACTAAAAAATCGAATGAAGAATTGTTTTTTTTTCTAATGCATACACCTATTACTAAGTTTTAGGTCCCCACTGGGTGCACATTTTGTTAACTGATGCGTTTGTTGTATTTGGTTTCAGAGTGGTACGTTTGGTAGGATTTGATACGCTATGTAGTATGATCTTTGGGTGATTGTCTAATTATTAATTTAGGTTTCAATTGTGTGTTCATATATATTTATCTTTCGACATTTGTATATTATGGGAAATGGCAGTTTTTTGTGCTGAACTATCTTAGAAAATGCAGTTTCTTTGTAACGGAAATTGTAACGAAACCATTGTGGTTAGACTCCATTGCAAAGTCGTCACAATTTTACCCTGTTGCACATCCGTTACAGTTTCCTTGTAATATATGTTGTAGCAAAGCCGTTGAAAAACCATCGGAATATGACCCGTTGCAAAACCGGTTGCTTACAACGGATTTTCCTTGGTTGGAAAACTGTTTTACTTTTTTTCCCCGTTGGAAATCCGTTGCAATCAAATTTCCATGGAGTATTAATGCTACAGTAGGAATATGTTACAAATCCGTTGCAAATGGCCCTTTGCAACGGATTCCTATTGTAGCATTAGCCTTCTTGTGTTGTTGTGAAATTAATCTAAATTTTTTTATTTATTTTTAGGAGATGACAATTAATTTAGAAAAAAAAGTGAATAAATAAATATGAGAAGAAGAGAGTAGTTTGCTTTCTCACAACATTAACCAACTATAACTTAAAACAAGCTTGACAAAAAAATTTTGCTTAAAAAAGAACTTATAAAAAAACTATTTTTTACGCAACTTTGTAAGTAGGTTGACAGAAAAAACTTTCAAGAAAGGCTGTAAACGATGAACTCAGACGGAACCTTTTTCATGTTTATTCATTTGAATTTTACCGGCCAAATAAACGAACACAAACGTTTAAATGAATGCATTCTTTTTTCATGGTCGTTTATCAAGAAAATGTGATGTTCATGTTCGTTTATATTGGTTTATTAAGACATTAAACGGACATAATTGAACGTAGAAAACACACATAAACATTGTTAAAATATAGTTATAATCAAATGAGAAGAAAAAGTAAAATGATAAAGATGAGAATAAATCACAACCACATGTTTCAGATGCACTTATAAAAGTATATGCGTCTCCTCTTAAAAAAATTCTTTTAATTAACAAACACATAATCGGATGTTCACAAACATAAATAAACGAACGAGACTTTTATTCATGTTTATTCGTTTAACTAAATAAACGTAAAATATAGCTCTTGTTCGTTCGTTAGATAAATAAATGAACATAAACAAAAATTTTTACATAAAAATGCCTAAAACTAAACGCTGAGATCATTTAATTTAGGGTGTGTTTGGTTGAGATAGAGGAATGGGAAAGGGAATGAAATGAAATGCACAAGGAATGCAATAGTCCCTTTCATTTATATATTGATAATGCTTGGTTGAAATGTTGAGGAATGAAACTAATGTTTCTATAAATAGTTACTGGTGGCGGTCCCATATTTGCTTTGAGGGGCGCCTGCACACTAAGGGGGCCACCCATATTTATGGGACCTCCATCAAAGAAAGCCTTTTTCTGAGCTTTCACAAATTTTATTTCCTTATGTTGAGTTTAGTCTTTATTTTAGCAAGAGTCCAGGGTAGTCAAGTGTTAAGTTGTCATAGGTTAACTTGTGTCCCAAGTCTAGCCCATGTGTTTTAGGGTTTGTTCTCCCCTTTCATATCTATAAAAGGAGGTGAAGGGGAGGGAATTTTTCACATTATTCTATCAATACTAATTATTCGATTAGGGTTTATTATCTTGTGCTTTTTTCTTTCTTTTCTGTTGATCCATATTATCTGCTAGGGGTGTGTTCTTTATTCGACATCGAGGTTATCCATTCTAGTATCGAGGTTGTAGGCTATCAAAACCTACAAGTGGTATCAAAAGCCTTGGTTCGAAGATTTTTCGATACTAGGGTTGAAGTCGTTAAAGGGTTGATCATTTTTTGGAAGGAGCAGGGTTTTTTGTTTGGGCTTCAAAGTTCGACGACAACAAGAAAAGTTACTATTTGGTTTGTGAACAGTAACGGTAGCAGCAAGAAGATTGGCGGTTCTGGTTGTTTCGTTTTTTTTGGACTATAAAAAGAGACAAAGAAGAAAGACCAGCAAATTAATAAAGGGATTAAAGAATGACGGGAGCCAAGTTTGACGTCAAGAAATTCGATGGAACTGGTGATTTCGGGTTATGGAGGATCAAGATGCGTGCGTTATTAATCCAACATGGATGTGAAGCAGCGCTGGAGGTTTTAACCGCGGATATGGAAGCTCAAACGAAGACTGAGCTAAACAAGAAAGCTCACAGTGCCGTGATTTTGTGTTTAGGTAACAAGGTTTTGAGAGAGGTTACCAGAAGACGACTGCAGCGGGGGTTTGGTCAAAGGTCGAGACTTTATATATGACAAATTCATTGGCCAACAAGTTGTACCTGAAGAAGAAGTTGTATACATTTGGTATGCCGGTTGGACGAAAGATTTTCGAGCATATAGATGAGTTCAACAAAATCATTCTTGATTTAGCAAATATTGAGGTAAAATTCGAGGATGAAGATCTTTCTTTATTATTACTCACTTCTTTACCAGCATCATACGAACACTTTGTAGATACCTTGCTCTATGGACGGGAAGCTTTGACTTTAGAGGACGTGATGGCCACACTAAATTCAAAGGAAATCAAAGAAAGGTCTAAGGCGAAGGGGGATGATTGTGAAGGGTTATATGTGAGGGGAAGAACTGATCATAGGGATTCACGTCAGTTAAAGGGAAAGTCAAGATCGAAGTCTCGAGGTGGAAGACTCAAGTGCTATATTTTCCAATCTAAGGATCACTTGAAGAGAAATTGTCCAAAGAATAATCGCAAGAAGTCAACAGGTTACGTCAAGAAAGATAAGCAACCAAGCTCTAGTGGTTCGACATATGGCGATTATGAGGTGATGATGGTGATGAGCGCACAGGCTCAGGCTCTACTAGATTGGATCATGGATTCAGGATGTTCATACTACATGACACCCAGGTTAGATATACTTTTTGATTTTCAGGAATGTGATGGGAGCAGTGTACAGTTGGGTGACAACAGGGAGTGTAAGATCAGAGGTATTGGCAAGTTGAGGATACAACTAAAAGATGAGTCAAGTTTTGTGTTACACAATGTCAGGTATATTCCTGAATTGAAAAGAAACTTGATATCGCTGGGAACTCTTGCAAAAGAGGGATATACCATAAAATTGCAGTCGGGCAAAGTCAGGGTGATTAATGGTTCCAGGGTTATTTTATCTGGAATACGAAGGGATAATTACGTATACTCTTTGGATGGCCATGCAATGGCAGGTGAGCTTAATGCTAGTGTTGAAGAAAAAGACAGTCTTGCGCAGGTTTGGCATAAAAGACTGGGACATATCAGCGAGGCGGGACTATAGGTGCTGGAAAAGCAGGGGCTTTTTGGCAAGAAAATTCTAGGTAAGATCGATTTTTGTGAGAATTGTGTTCTGGGAAAGTCACATCGAGTCAGTTTCGGTGTAGGAAGGCACACTACTTAGGGAGTGATAGATTATGTTCATTCAGACTTATGAGGTCCGTCTCAAGTGGAATCATTAGGAGGTAAGAGGTATTTCTTATCTATTGTTGATGATTATTACAGGAGGGTATGGGTTTATATCCTCAGGTTTAAACACGAAGCATTTGGAAAGTTTAAAGAGTGGAAGCAGTTAGTAGAGAATCAGACTGGGAGGACAGTTAAGAATCTTAGGACGGATAATGGTCTTGAGTTCTATAACTGGGAGTTTGACCTGCTATACATTGAGAGTGGGATTGCCAGACATTTGACAGTTGCCGGGACTCCGCAACAGAATGGGGTAGCCAAACGTATGAACAGAACTCTCATGGATAAGGTACGCTATTTATTAATTCAGTCTGGATTGCCCAAGACCTTCTGGGCAGAAGCGACATGTACGGCCGCATATCTTATCAATAGGTCACCATCAAGAGCGATTGAGAAAAAGAAACCTATGGAGATGTGGTCGGGACATCCAAGTGAGTATGGGATATTGAGGATTTTTGGTTGTGTCGCATATCTACATGATAAACAAGGTAAGCTCAAGCCAAGCGGTAAAATGCATTCTTTTAGGGTATCCCGAGGGTGTGAAGGGGTACAGACTATATAGGCTTGATGATGAATCACCTAAAATAGTTACTAGCAGAAACGTGGTCTTCAATGAAAGTGTCATGTACAAAGACATGTAAAAGGATTTTGGTGCAAGTGATAAGTCAGTTGAGTAATTACAGGTTGAGGTGGAACTGCAGAGGTTAAATAATCATACGCTTGAGGAAGATCAGACAGATCAGGAAGATGGCATTGATGAAGATGCAGGGGATCAAGAAACCGATCAGCCACCGGATCTCACAGATTATCAGTTGGTTCAGGATAAAGAGCCAAGGACAAGAACGAAACCTTTAAGGTTTCAAGATGAAAGTAATATGGCTGCTTACGCATTTGTTGCAGCAGAGGAAGAAGATACTCATGAACCCTTGACATACCAAGAGGCAGTTGCTTGTGAAGACAATTCTAAGTGGAAAGCTGCTATGAAAGAAGAGATGGATTCTCTAAGGAAGAACAAGACATGGGAGTTAGTAGATCATCCAGTTAGGCAAAAGCTGGTGAGCTGCAAATGGTTGTTCAAGATAAAGGAAAGGATTGAAGGTGTTCAAAAGCCTAGGTACAAGGCAAGGTTAGTGGCTCATGGATTCACACAGAGGGTAGGTATTGATTACTGATATGTGTGAAAACACATATCCTTTTTATATCAAAAATGTCCCATAAAAGACAAAATTGTGCTTAAAATCTTTGTATATTGCTTGTTTTGTCTTTGTGATTGTGTAGGTACGGATATTGCAAAAATCATAAGAAAACGGTCAAAGCCGAACAAACACGGACACGGGAACGGAATTGAGTGTGCAAAAGCCGGGAGAATGCTATCATGGTTAACAGTGGTCAACCACAAAAAGACAAAACCCAAAAATACCAAATCAGTCCCTCAAAGTTAAACAAATTTGCAAAAATGGTCCCCTAAACCCTAACGGTGTTAACTCTCTAAAATATAAAGAGTTAACACCCGTTAACTCTTATATTTAAACCCACTTGTCCCGGCCCAATTCCTTTTCTCTTTTATAAACCCAGGTCCGAGCCCAATAATACCCCGGGTCAAACCAAAGTCAAACGCACCCTTATAAAAAGAAATGGCGCGGGAAAATTGGTTGTTACTATTCACCATCGTCTTCAATTTACCTTGAGTTAAAATCAAAGGGCAAATCAAAATTGATTACGTGGAAGGAAGATTCAAGTATCAAGGACTGACATGGCAAGAAAACGTCACACAAGGGCTCTCATTGGTCAATTCCCCACATGAAGTGACACGCGGGACATGAAAGAAACGCACTTATGATTGGGATTTTGCATTAAAGTGAGTGCAAAAAAGCACAAGGTCTGACACACGGAATGCCACGCTGGCAATTCGTGTGCTCACCCCATTTAATCCAACGGTGTAAATCAAGGATCGAATGATTGGTGATATATGAAGGGTAGAGATCAAGACTAAGAGGAGCGAGTTATATTCCTAGAAGCTTCTCTTACAGGCTATAAATAGCCTTCACATTCACACACATCTTATCTAGTTTTTAGTTTTTAAAATTTTTAGTTAAATTGTAATTTTTAGCTTTCAAAATTTGAGCTTAAGTAGTGTAACTTTTCCAACTTATTGTACTATTACTTTCACCTTATTGTAATCAGTTTTAATATTAATGAAATCTTCCTTTGATTTTATCTAATCCGTTTTACCTTACAAGTTTTTAAATCCTCAAATTATCATGTTACTGTTTCAAAAGCTCCTAATAAGCTCATAAAAGCTCTTTGAGTCTCCAAGCTCAAATTGAGCTCATAATAAGCATCTAATCTATTTAAACTCTTAAAATCAGTCAAATACCCTTGCTAAATGGATTTTGAGCTTTTGGATGATGAACTAGCCATGGATGAGCTCATAGGACCTTACTAGCTTATCCTTGTGATAAGCTAGAGCTGTTGAAAGCTCTTTTGAGCACTATTGCCTTTGTTTAGCTAAGGCTGTTGTAAGTTTCCTTTCATTTTCAAGTATCTTAGCTTTAATTTTGCATATGCTTATATTCTGGTTATAGTCTAGCTTATTTGTGCTTAATTCTGTCTATTTGTGCTTATTAAATATGTTTGAATATCTGTTTTTAAGTTTTATTGCATAGATCTTAGATTTCTTAGTTTTGATTCATAAAACTGTCAAAAACTCAAAAATAGTTAGCATAACTAGTAGCTTATTGTTTCTGGCTTATTTTCTTATTGATAATTGCTTGTTTAGGTTGTTATAATATGTTCATTATCTGGTATTTAAGTTTTATTCACTAAATCTCTATTTCATAAGTTAAAATGGAAATTATCAAGTTTAAGGGGGTGTTTGGCACAGCATCACTAACCAAAAGTTAGTGTCGCTTGTGTACCATTTAATGCCTAATCTGAATTTGATTTTCATTTTTGGGTATAATTAGTTAGGATTCTAGGTTGTTTTAAGTTTGAGATCAAGTTTTTATAGGAATTCTAGCTTAAAATTTTAATATGTGGTCTTATAGGTTAGTCATAGTAGATTTTTAGCTTAACTGATTTCTGGCTATTATTTTTGCTTTCATTGTTCTTAGATTGGTACAAGGATCATAATTATTCTCAAAATAATTATTTAATACTTGATTGATGTAAACGCCAAATTGTTTGATTTATAGCTTACGCGATTTATCTTAACTATTAAAATAAAAGTAAACGTGCACGAGAAAAGGAAAAAAATAAATAGCGAAATAATGATGAAATAAATGACGTCATAGAATGACCTGAAAAATACGGGATGTTACAAGAAAAGTCTATGTAAGCTTGATTTTTGTAAGAATTATGTTTTAGGAAAGTCACATCAAGTCAGGTTCGGTGTAGGAAGTCACACTACTCAGGGAGTGATAGAATATGTTCATTCAGACTTATGGGGTCCGTCTCAGGTGGAATCATTGGGAGGTAAGAGGTATTTCTTATCTATTGTTGATTCCAGGAGGGTATGGGTTTATATCCTCAAGTTCAAACATGAAGCATTTGGAAAGTTCAAAGAGTGGAAGCAATTAGTAGAGAATCAGACTGGGAGGACGGTTAAGAAGTTGAACGGATAATGGTCTTGAGTTCTGTAACCGGGAGTTTGAGCAGCTATGCATTGAGAGTGGGATTGCTAGACATTTGACAGTTGCCGGGACGCCGCAACAGAATGAGTTAGCAGAACGTATGAACTGAACTCTCATGGATAAGGTACGTTATTTATTAATTCAGTCAGGATTGCCCAAGACCTTCCGGGCGGAAGCGACATTTACGGCTGCATATCTTATAAATAGGTCACCATCGACAGCGATTGAGAAAAAGACATGTGTGTGTGGAAGATGTGGTCGGGACATCCAAGTGATTATGGGATGTTGAGAATTTTTTACTGTGTCGCATATCCACACGATAAACAAGGTAAGCTCGAGCCGAGAGCGATAAAATGCGTTCTTTTGGGGTATCCTGAGGGTGTGAAGGGGTACAGACTATATAGGCTTGATGATGAATCACCTAAAATAGTCACTAGCAGGAACGTGGTCTTCAATGAAAGTGTCATGTACAAAGACACGTTGAAGGATTCTGGTGCAGGTGCTGATAAGTCTGTTGAGGAATTACAGGTTGAGGTGGAACTGCAAAGGTTAAATAATCATACGCTTGAGGAAGATCAGACAGATCAGGAAGATGGCGATGATGAAGATGCAGGGGATCAAGAAACTGATCAGACACCGGATCTCACAGATTATCAGTTGGTTCGGGATAGAGAGCCAAGGACAAGAATGAAACCTTTGAGGTTTTGAGATGAGAGTAATATGGCTGCTTACGCGTTTGTTGCAGCAGAGGAAGAAGATACTCATGAACCATTGACATACCAAGAGGCAGTTGCTTGTGAAGACAGTTCTAAGTGGAAAGCTGCTATGAAAGAAGAGATGGATTCTCTGAGGAAGAACAAGACCTGGGAGTTAGTAGATCATCCAGCTGGGCAAAAGCTGGTGAGCTGCAAATGGCTGTTCAAGATAAAGGAAGGGATTGAAGGTGTTCAAAAGCCTAGGTACAAGGCAAGGTTGGTGGCTCGTGGATTCACACAGAGGGCAGGTATTGATTACAATGAAGTATTTTCTCCGGTAGTTCGACACACATCTATTCGGGTTATACTTGCATTGACTGCGTGTAAAGATTATGAGCTGGAGCAGCTTGATGTAAAGACGGCATTTTTACATGGAAATCTTGAAGAAGTGATCTACATGAGGCAGCCACAGGGATATGAACAAGGTAACAAGGTATGTTTGTTAAAGAAACCCCTTTATGGTTTGAAGCAGTCACCTAGGCAATGGTATAGGAGGTTCGATGAGTACATGCTGAGCAATGGGTTCAAGCGTAGCAGTTACGACAACTGCGTATATTACAGGAGTTATGCACCAGGTGAGTATATCTATCTATTGTTATATGTAGACGATATGCTGATTGCTTGTAAGAGCAAGGCTGAGATTGGGTCTACCAAGTCTTTGCTTAAAAAGGAGTTCGACATGAAGGAGCTCGGGGAAGCAAAGAAGATTCTTGGTATGGAGATCGTCAGGGATCGGAGTCGCAAGATTCTGAGGGTGTCACAATCCGGGTACGTTTCTAAGATTTTGAATAATTTTAGAATAGACAATGGGAAATCGGTTAAGATGCCATTGGGTGGGCACTTCAAGCTGTCATTGAAGGATTGCCCGGTTAGGGATTATGATATTGAAAGGATGAGTAAGGTGCCGTATGCAAATGGGGTTGGGAGCTTAATGTACTTGATGGTGTGCACGAGACCAAACATAGCGTATGCGGTAAGTGTAGTTAGCAGATATTTGGCGAATCCGGGCAAAAATCATTGGGAAGCAGTGAAGTGGATTTTGAAATATTTGCGGGGTACTGCAAACGTGGGTTTGGTGTATGGGACAAATCGTGGCAACCATGTGGACGTAACAGGTTTTGTTGATTCAGACTACGCTAAGGATCCGGATAAAGGTAGGTCTATCACTGGTTACACATTTTTAGTACATGGATGTGTTGTAAGCTGGAAGGCAACGCTACAACACGTGGTGGCTCTTTCAACAACAGAGGCGGAGTATATGGCCCTTACGGAGGCCGTGAAAGAAGCTATTTGGCTAAGGGGACTCTTGGAAGAGTTAGGCGTAGAGCTTAACAGTATGGCAGTTAATTGTGATAATCAAGGCGCGATTTACTTATCGCGGAATCATGTTTTTCATGAAAGAACTAAGCACATCAATGTGCGTTATCACTTTATCAGAGAGGTCTTGGAAGCAAAGAACGTTAAAGTTCTGAAGGTGGGTACTGAACACAATGCTGCGAATGCCTTGACGAAGGTGGTACCTGGACTCAAATTACAATATTGCTTAGAGTTGCTGAATGTTGGTGTAGGCTAATGTAAAGCCTAAGGTGGAAATTGTTATGTTTAGTTTTTATTTTAGCAAAAGTCCAGGGTAGTCAAGTGTTAAGTTGTCGTGGGTTAACTTGTGTCTCAAGTCCAGCCCATGTGTTTTAGGGTTTGTTCCCCCCTCATCTCTATAAAAGGAGGTGAGGGGGATGGATCTTGTCACTTCATTTTTTCAATACTAATCATTCGATTAGGGTTTATTATCTTGTGCTCTTTTTCTTTCTTTCTGTCGATCCATATAGGGGTGTGTTCTTTATTCGACATCGAGGTTATCCGTTCTAGTATCGAGGTTGTAGGCTATCAAAACCTATATATATATATATATATATATATATATATATATATGTATACATATACATATATGTATACATATACATATATATATATATATATATATATACATATGTATGTATGTATACATATGTATGTATGTATACATATACATGTATATATACATATACATGTATGTATATGTATATATACATGTATACG